>VURO01043852.1:0-15405 GCA_015108175.1 Pelvicachromis taeniatus
CACACAATACAAAGAGATGTCTTGTGGCTTATGTGCATATGTAGGGACCAGATTTTCAAATTAGCATGATATGGTTCTGACAGAGCATCAACCCTCTGTCAAATAAAGACATATGGTGTCACATCTGCATGCAAAGCCTTGCATATGCTGCACACATCACATCCCTTTAACCTGTGAGCATAAACATGAGGGTAACTACATGCACACGTCTACGGCGTTTGAATTCACAGTGAGTAAACACTTTGAATTCCTATTATTCAGCAAATCTCATAGTAAAAGATTAACATGAAAAATAAGGATTTAGAAGGTGTTTATCTAATTATTCAAAAAAGATAAATTCCTATTAGTTATCAGCTCTGTGCTCTGACTTTTATAACAGATGCAGGCTTATCAAAGTTTTGCTATAAATCCAGGTACAACCCTCAGGGTGGGGAAACAAATTGCACTATTTATACATAAATTATTTTTATGGGCCATTGATTTAATAAAGTCCCACACACAATCAAGCTGCTTTAGATACAGTAAGTTTAAATCTGCAGGATTTAAACGCCCTTTGTTTAAACGAGTGTTGTTTTGGTAGACATGAGTAAACGGCTAACCTAAACTCAGTAGCTTGTGTCTCACTGAGGGAACACACATTGTCTCCCTATAATAAGCAAAACACAAGAGAGTCTTTACCCACAGGATCCAAAGGAGTCTGGTGCCAAACATCAAGCCCAAAAGTTTTCCTATCCTGTCCGAGCCCGAAGGGTGAGAGCTGCTTTGGCAGCACAAGGGCAACCTGCACAATATTAGGCAGGTGGTTTTAATGTTGATTAGGGTAAGTACACAATTACATTGGGATGAAGGTTATGTTGTGTGTTGTAGTCCAATGAGATCACATTTCAGGCTTCGCTGACTTTTAAGGATTTTTGATGGGGATATAGTGAGCAATGTAGCTTTAAGGCATCTTATTTTTAAATCCTACGAGTTGCTGACGATACAACTAAAATAGTGAGGTTGTTTACACGAAGCATTACATGCAATGAATGGGTACACAACTTCAATCTCTGGAGACATAAAGAAGGAGTAGGAGTGAATCTAAAACCCGAAGTTACCAGGTGGACGTATCGTGGCTCGTGGTCTGTTGGGAGCTCGTGATATGGAGCTCTATTGTTGGACTGGGAGAATGATTGAGTGCCGCGGGCCTACAGCAGTTGTCCTGTCTGTTCTGTTGCCACTCTATTCCATCATAGGCACTTTTGCCCTTAAGGGAGTCTCCAGAGAAAATGGGTGCTGACCTTGTGCACCTGTGCTTCCCTCGATCCTGCGGGAGGCTCACTAACCCAGGAGTTTGCCGTTTCTGTCCTCTACTTGTTTCTTTTAATTCAGATTGTAATTGAGAGCAAGGACAAAGCGTTTTTATAGAGAGCTTGCTCCACATTTAGAAATGAAGAGAGGGGGCTTTCCACGGGGATGCAAATCCAGGCACGTTAAAAAGCTGACGCGTCTCTTAAGCTTCATTGTGACTGCGAATAAATCTAGTGTTTCATCACATCCTTTTTCAAGCTTTCATTATTGTGTGGGTGTTCTTGATGAGTTGCAAACTGGAAATTATCCAGAGTCGGAGCATCACCATGAAATGTCAGTCCATTATGGCCTGTCACTCAGTGCAGACAGATAAATTACTTTGCTGTCAATCTGGGCATCAAATTAAACAAACTGTAAGTGTAATCAATCGCAAACCGGAAGATGGTAAATAAATAAATAAATAAAAATAATAAAAAAGTCTTTGATTTTTTTGCCAGGGTGTGAGAACATCATATGTTTGATGATTTTTATTTTTTATTTTTTTACACTCAACTCCTTTATAACTGCCCTCATTTGCATGCAATGGTACTCAACCATCCCAATTAGAGGGACAAAGAAGGGAGTAATTGCAGATTAAAAACTAGAATGCTATATGTAATCGCATGGATCAAAACACAATTAAAACTTCATCTCGACCTGTTATAGCATGCTGACGAGCACAACCCCCCCCCTTCCCTTTTGCTCATCTTAATACTTTAAATCATATAAGGGACGGTCGTTTGCCGACGGACAGATGAAAACACCTCTTGCGCCCAACAGTAAATTAATCGCACTAATTATTCACCACGAAGAGACATTTAATGCAAGCCTTTGGAGAAACGAAAGCCGGGCACTCAAATCCTCTCATTTGTAATTGGCTGTCTACTTCAATAATTGATTGGAACAAATGTGAAATGGATGAGAGGGTCTAAGTGTTCTCCATCACATGCTTTCTGGTTCAGCGAGTTCACGGGCGACTGCTTAAAAAGGAGTCCCTCTGCACAAATTTACCTGATTTTTTTTTTTCATTTTCATTTTTTTATGACCTGATTCAGCATGTAAGTGGAGGTAGCAGCATTGAGTCCTTTGCTTAATAAAGGCTTTCAAAAGACAGTTTGCCCTGATATACGCGAGTAATGCTGTAGGCACTGAAGTCAAATGTCATCAATACAGAGACAATTAAACAGTCTATTATTGTAGCGCTAGACTAGACATTAAGGCTCTCATTTTCACAAGCTTGTCATAGGCTACCCTCCCACATCCCCACATACCTTATCAGCTACAATGGACACTGTGCACCTTTGAAGCAATAACATCACCTTAAAATATGCAAACGACTCATCTTATTTCTTTTATTGTTTCTGGAAAACAGAGAAAGCAATTAGCAAGAGTAACCTTGCTAATGTTTTGTATAATCAGTAGCATCCAGATGCTATTTTAGGATACTATGCAATTAAAACAGGGGAGCACGTTAGAGCAGGAAGGTGGTGTGGTGCTTAGCACTGTGGCCTCCCAGCAAGAAGGTCCTGGGTTTGAAAGCACCAGTCAGCTGGGGCCTCGCTGTGTGGAGTTTGCATGTTCTCCCCATGCGGGTGTGCTTTCAGAGTACACCCATGTCCTCCAGCAGTTCAAAGATTAGGTTAAAATCTGTGATTCATGGCCATAGATGTGAATGGTCGTCTGTCTCTTTCTGTTAGCCGTGTGATATATTGACAATCTGTCCTTCGACAGTCTCGCCCTACGATAGCTGAGATAGGCTCCAGCTCCCGCAAACCCTGAATTGCACAAGCAGATGGATGGATGGCAATCAAAAAGGGGTTACTCACCCTTATTGAGAGTTGTTAATGCATAAATACTTTTAGCAGGAAGAGCAGAGCTAACCTACACGAACGTTGGCTGCGGAGCCTTGAATAAACTCTTACTTGGTGAGATTAGATTCCTATTTGCTACACCCATTTTTGTCTGTATGTGCCTGCGTGTCTGTTTTTTCCATTTGTGTCAAGACGTCTTTACGACCATGGAAGATGAAGACATGAAATGAAATCCAACATGCCCAGTGGGGCCCTGAGGCAGAAAAATGAATCAATGACGCTAAGCAACAACGCTTAAGGGGGCATGTGGGATGTTGTTCTCCTTTCACTGTCTTGTTGAAGACAACAAAAACACATTGCTACAATGTGCAGCAAAAACACGAGCAGATTCGCATACTATGCAATAACATAGTATAATTACAGTAATATGAAAAAATATTACTGTTGTTGGATATAATAATTTAAATTCCTGAGATTAGGGGGAGTTTTGGACAAGGCAAAAAAAAAAAACAACCATGCTGAATGCTGTGTGCTTTTATTTTGAGAGTAACATTTTTGGTAACCACTATAAACAAGAAGGTAAGGTGACATTTTTATTTATTAATAACATTGGCTCATAACTTTTGTGGCTTGTGTATCCTAAAAACAAAGCGGTATCTACTATTAAAACATATAAAATATAACTTATGTTAATTAACTATTTAATTTCTGATTAATTTTACAGGGCTTATTTTTGCATGAAACCTGCAATTGGAACCACAAAAAAAAAAAATACAGATAGACTTTGTGATTCTAGTTTTGTTTCGTTTCATACTGCTCCTATTTTGTCTTGTTTTACAAGTCCATTACGTTCCTGTCTTCTCAGCTGCAGTGGATTTTCATCCCTTTGGAGCTCAAACTTACTCCATATTTAGGTCAATAATTAAAAGAGAGCCTGTGGTCAAAACGATCCAGTTAGAGGAAGTAAAAGTTCTAAAAAGGCTTCCTGAAATGCACCTACGGGGACTTTGCCCTCCGCGGTTCTCCCAATGGCTTTCATGATGGTTTAACTGAAGCGCTTCACTTCACTGCCATCTACAACACCTCTTACCACCCCTGTCTGCACCCACAGGCCTTCCGTGGTGGGGGCTGTTGCTTATCCTTGTAAGATGGGTTTCATAGTGGCTAACTTCAACGTGACCCTGTATCTCCCACCATATGACTGTGGGAATGTGTATTGTTGTGATTAGGGCTTTTGCAATAACTGTGAATGATCACCATCTCCAATCACTTGTCTTGTGACCTCAAACTATTTCTGTGACCTTTATGTTGTCCTGACCCGGTGTCCCAAAACACAGATTTAAATTTTGAATAATGCAGACTGACTTCTTCCCAGCCAAAGACTATCTTGCACATGCCGTCTTAGTTCTATTTCTGCTCTCGCTCGCCTCTCACCGTACAAGAGGACAAGATCCTGTCACAATAAAACCTGATGGGAAAAAGAAAGCAGGTGCTGAAATGATCCCCTTTCATGCTGAATAATTACATCCATCCACCTCCCACCACCAGTTCCTTAGCAAATCCTCCCCACAAACCTCTGCTGTTGCTTGCTGTAGTGGGTCCCATCCACCTGCCAAGGGCTAAACACTAGTCCATCCATCACTGCAGCACTTGACAAATACATTCCATAATAGAAGTTTATTTTTTATGGGAGGCTGAATCAGAGGCCTTCCCATGCATACAAAAATGTGTCAAAGTTATTTATGGGACCTGCTGAGAGGCACAATATGTCATATCAAACTCCTATTTTCCCTTTCCTACCACCACAACGCCTGTCAATATCACTGCAGCTATCAATAATGTGGAACACCGGCATAGATAAAGCCCCGTGGAGCTGCGGGTCAGATGGAAGAACGTCCTCTCCTGCTGCTTAAGGAACACACACATGCACGTGTACTGGCAAAGTCACACGAAGATGGCAGATTTCTCGGAACATGTGCTATATTCACCCATACATAGCATTTGAATTGCACACACTACCAGGCATATGACTGCTATGATGCTTACAACTGAAACAAAAAAACCCCAAAAACAAAAGCGTTGTAATCTGGCATGGTTTAAGTAATGGATTAAAGGTTAAACTCAGCACATTAAACACGTTCAGTAAGCAGATTTGAAGCACAAGAGCAATAATTCTGGATGGATTTGACAGCAGACTGGACCAAGGATTTAAAACGGGTACATGATAAACTTGAACTTTGAAAGTGAGATTTATCACTGACGATATAAACTTCACTTAATTCTCTGCCGATATGCTCTGACTAAAAAGGGTTTGTTGATTTACTGACAACAGACAATAATTTAAACTTTGGTGTAACTTTTACTTTTCATACAGTCAGGTGTAGTCATAGCATTCTGTAGCTCATTTTCCTGCAATCGCAAAGACAAGTCCTTCCCTGTCTCTTGTAAATTACAACATGGCTTTCTAATATGACCAGAGGGCTTATAATAACCATAATAATTAATCACATGTGGACTAATCTTAACAAGGTGTGGTAAAACTAACTGCTTAGATCCAATGTGTGCAAGAATATCAGCCTTAGTTCAAAAGTTACACAAATAATGGCAGCTGGCAGAGCTGCAAAGAGCCACATTTGCCAAGAACGCAATGGAATTCAATGCATTGACAACCTCATCTGTCTCAAGGTGTCCAAGTAAATTCATCCGCTAATGCACGCTCCAATTGCATTCCCAATTCAAATTGAGCAACATATTAATTGAAATCGAACACTGTGTACCATTTCACCTTGGACGCTTTATGTTAACAGCAAGGTCCAATAGTGTCACTATGTTAATGATACTACTAGATCACTAATGAACAGCTTTGCTGAGCTTCGTACAACAGGGAACAAATTAAGGGAGTAAAACAGGAAACAGTGGGAGATCCAAATGTTTTTGTTCACTGGCAAGAAATCACAGAGTTAACTGGTGATGCTACAGTATCACAATATGTCGTCCTCGGTAACGACTATATCACAATGCTATGATTCTTTCAACGTAACGAACCATCACATTATCTTTATAACTGAAGTAACATTAACTAAAAAAAAAAAAAGGCAATAAAGCAGGTATTATTGCACTTTGATGTCAGTGAGTGTTGTGTATGTGTGTGTTTTAATTAATTCAATATTATTAATGTATCAATGCAATTAATTAGGTCTCTCATTAGCTCTTTTTCTAAAAGTCAAAATGGTGGGGAAATCCATCAACAATGTAATTTATATTGACCATGTAACAAGCTAAACGATATGCTGCCACATTCTTTTTTCCCCAATCTCCAATATTGGATAGACAGTGAGGGAAATCATACTGATATTATGTGCAGGACATTTGCAGGTGTCTCTTCTTGTATTAAGCAGGACACATTTTGTCATATGGCGCTATAGAGTAATGAATTTAAAGATGATTAAATTATTTTAGCATTGTCCTGAAATATTATTTAATTAATGTAACACTGATATGGGTCCCTAAAGAAGATGATCAAGGAATAAGAGGCAGGTGACCCCTTCTTTAAGCTTTTACATGTTATTTCTGCTTTGTTGCTGTAGAAAATTCTGTTGTTCCTTAAGATCTGACTTACTGAAAGCACACCTCTTTATGGAAACATTTTCCTAAATTCACACACAGCCCCTTTTGGCAAACAACTGCGCATCATTTGACATACGGTTAGGTTTGATTTTCACTCTCTTCTAGTGGAAAGTTGCAGAGTGAGTTTCTGGGAATCATTGCTTTTCCACACAGGGCCTGAAGCCTGTCAGTCATCTTGACAGACATGTCCTTTCATTGTGGAAAAAAAAAACAAAAACCAAATAGGGTCCCCAGATAAAAGCTGACAAACCAATCAAAAACATACAGAAATTAGACTCTTCAGCTTGAGAACTGTCAGTCACAGTGATTGGCAAGCTTTACAGGTGACTCCTTGCCTGCCAACGGGAGGAACGTCTGCTTCAGATCGTAATTCCTGAGAAAGAAAATGCAACCGGTTTTCTCTTCAGATTTTTTTTAATGACTCATTTTCAGTTAAAAGTTTAAGATGTGCAGTAGTCAAAATTTGAATTTGCGAACCCTTCTCTGGTCACGAATCACATCACGTGCATAATCACCTTTATTAATGCAGCTAAGTCATCTTCACATATTACTAAAAAAAAAAAAAACTATGTTTATAAAAGTACTTAAGATGTGAAGTAACTAAGGACTTACCCCTATGGGCAGTAAGCCAACATTATCCATGTAAAAATGTTGAACTGGTAGTCAAAAGAAGATAACATTAGTTTCCAAATTAAAAGCTCACCTGAAGTTCAATTCTTACACCTTACAGAAGTGTGAATGAGCTATGGCCTTTACAACGCTTTCTCTCTGTACTATCATCCGAGTGGCTTACATGGCATGTTAATTAGATCACTGGGAGTGAAATGTAGATCTCTTTGTACATACTGCTTAAACATATTTCTTTAAACTGCCCGGGCTAATTTCTTTCTGCACTTTGATCCCTAACAACTTGAAGGATATCTAATAAAAGTGTAGAGATCCCAGGTACGTTTCTGAATGTGGTCCCATGCTTCTGTGTCTCTATGATAAAAATTTTGTGACATAATGAAAGTTATGTTATTGCATCCTAAAACTCAACCTTATTGCTGAGCAGAAATACTGTACATTACCCAATTAAGACTTTCATAACAGTAGTGTTTCTAAACACAAACCTATCTTTTCATGCCAGACACAAGGAAGTAAAGTGAGCTGCTTGAGGTATACGTTTGAAAGAAAAGGTCACGCAGCTTTTCAGGTTATCAGATATATTGCAAAAGACCTGGGAATTTATCAGTAAGTAAAACTCCTTCAAATATAGGAAAATGCATGGCCATACAAAAAGCTCTATGATTTATGATTTATGCGTTATTCGTGTTCTTCTCTAGCTATATGTTTTACAGATAAATGAGACAAAAGTTGAATTTTGGCAAAAATCCAGAACATTATGTCTGTAGGAAAAAAAGGCACCTCACACCAACACCGAAACCTCATCTAAACCGTGAAACATGCAGGAGGGAGCGTCGTGATTTGGTCTTCTGCCTTTTGGGCCAGGACACACGGCAATGAAAAATGACTTTAAAACTTGTATCAAGAAATCTTAGAGGATGATGTCAGGGTTGGGTGAGACAGGGAGATAATGACCTAAAACTCACTAATTCAACAACAGGATGCCTGAAAAAGAAGAAAATTCATCTTTTAGAATTGCCAAGTAAAAGTCCTAATCTTAACCCTGCAGAGATGCTGTGGCATCACATTTCAATGTGGGTACAGTTTTGGACTGGAAACCAAATATTTTCCAAACATTATATACATCAATAGGATTCCTGTAAAATCATGAGCAATTTTGTAGACAAAAGTAAATTTTTTGCAAAGACACTGCTCTTACTAAACTGTTTTAGTAGGAGCAGGAGGAGTAGGAGAATACATATCATTTGTGTCTTGGGCAATAGGGACAGTTAAATGGAATATCCCACTGTAGGGATGCTAAAGAGTTAAACAAGGCAAGCAAAATGGGGTGAACCAAAGAGTCACACTGGTAATGATAAAAGACGGCTGCTAACGATAAAATGTTAAACATCAGATGACAAAACTTTTTCAGACCCCTGATGAAGTTCCCTGGTAGGGGGGCTCAGCTTTTTTCCCTGAAGCCTCATGTTAGCAAGCAGCTCATATAATGATCCACAAATCCCCCCACAGTGATCATGACAGACCACGGCCTTCAGTTGCTTTTATGTGCTAATCCTTAAAACATGCTTGAAAGAAACAAAACATCTGATGATGGGGCCGAGTCAACTTTTCCACTGATTATCTGGGCAAGGATGTGTGCGGAGTTGGTCTGTAACGGCTTGACATGAGTTGGGTTGCAGCAAAGCTGGAGTCACAGTATAAAATGAAGTCATGCTGAAGGAAGAGAAGTGCACGTCAGGCCCATTTTGCTCTCTGTCTAATGCTGTCTGGGCCTATGTACTGTGCAGTGACACTCAAACAGCTTTAAATGAGCAGTGAAGCCTTGAGTGTTGATGTGTTATGCCATTTGCCGTTTGCTTCATTTATAACTTATGATATTACTCTTGGTAATGGCGCAGGCCCCTTTGCCAAACATAATGAAACGTGATCAGTAAAAAGAGCCTCAAAGTTGGCTGTCATTTCTGTCTCTGTAAATAAATTTAAGGAAGTTGCAGGAAATCAGACATTTAAATTCCTTGATCTTACTGCAAATGTGTAACTTTTTATGCGGCAAATTTCCAAACAGCTAAGTGGAATCCAGCTTTAAAACATTAATCAATAAACTTCAATTAGCATCAGCTGAACATTACAGTATCTGCTACTTTGCAGAGGGCAGGCTGTCGGGTAACAGCTTAGTAAATAAAGCCTCTTCCGATAAGTTTCGCTCCTCATGTTGGTGCGCATAAATCAATACTAAAATTACAGCCAGATAAAGTGATGCGTTCCAGCCATTTAAGGGGAAATGTATGTATATTATAAAAAGACATAACAGCGAGGCAGACGTCTTAATAGTCACACGGATATTTTAAATTTTTTCAATGGACATCTTTTTTACGTGATTAACTTTCGCACTATGAGGGTAAATGAAAATGAAGGGGTCACCTGCAGGCCTGTGACAAGGCAAGGCAAAGTTTGTCCATGCTGTACACTTTTTACATTTACACGCTTTACATTTTACATAAAAATTTTAATTTACTTTTTATTTACATTTTTTGATTCTAGATTCAAATGCCTCTAATTCTTATGCTGACACTGAATATTGGCAGTGGACCGTGGACATACAAGTGGAAGTATTGGTTTGGGGAAACTCTCCACTGTAGACTGGATCAGCAAAATAAAAATAAAAAAGCATGTGACGCAGCATTTAGAAATGTCGACATTAATCCAAAATGTACATTTTTTGTTGAGATTTTGTTTAAATCTATTCAAAATGTGTCTCCCATAAAGTTGGTTCTGTTCATCTGGACGTAGCGTTTTCCATGGGAGAAACATTTCATCACTCATCCATGCGACTTCTTCAGTCTCAGCTGACTGCAGGTTTTCCCCAATCTTATGAACACCCATTCCCCAACTCTCTATGAATGGTACTCATGGCCATTGATCAATGGCCTTTGATCAGTGGAGCTTGATCAGTGGTTG
The DNA here is from genome assembly GCA_015108175.1 of Pelvicachromis taeniatus. Lineage (NCBI taxonomy): Eukaryota > Metazoa > Chordata > Actinopteri > Cichliformes > Cichlidae > Pelvicachromis > Pelvicachromis taeniatus. The sequence continues at coordinate 10,353 of VURO01043852.1, forward strand.
TTGATCAAGGGTTGTGAGAATTTGCATATTAATGCTCAAGGAACTGACCTCCCAGCCCATTGTTCCTTCAGTGCTGCTAGTTTCAGTCATTATGCAAATGAACTGTTTATAAGATTGGGGAAACCTGCAGTCAGCTGAGACTGAAGAAGTCACTTGGATGAGTGATGAAATGTTTCTCCCATTGAAAACGCTACGTCCAGATGAACAGAATCAACATTTGGGATTTGCTTACCTGGATGACTGAACGTGCATCCAGACATATTCATATTTTCCAATATTCACTTGTAGCACATTTGTAAATGAATAAAACCTCTGTAAGTTATCGCCACAGGTTAAAGACGGATAATTGGTCAGCATCACTAAGCCAGGCTGACTAACGTGGTCACATCCCTATGTGTGACTGGTGCTTTCCCCTCATAGCTGAGAGGTCAGAAACTGCTCAATACATTATTCTGACAAGGTTTTGAGAGATACTTACATAGAGTGAAGTTAAGATAACAAACACTGGAAACATTGGAAAGTGGTTGCTCCTGATTGTGCCATTACTGGGTTGTTTTTGGAGGGCCAAGCAATGACATGAATATTTTGTCTGGCTTTTCTTTGCTGCGTCAATATTTTACTGTTCAACTGTTTAAGGAAACAATGATTCATTGCTTGCTCCACTCTTCTGCACTGCTTTGTGAGTGATCTTTGCTGCAATATGAAGCATCGGGCACAACTTGTGGGCCACTGTTAACAATAAATATTTGTGTAACTATTAAATCATGAAAACAGGGATTTAAGTAATGAATAGAATACCAAAGGCCTGCTAAGGTTCTGAATACTTCCTCTGCTGCACTGCCACCACACATCTTTAAGTGGTACTGTACAGCAGCAGGTGCAGTGCAAAGCTATTTTGTCCTGAAGCATTAAGCTGTATTTCATTGCTCATACAGCATTACAATTACTTTGATGTTGACCTCATTGCAGCTGTTTATGTTTACAAGCTTTTTCACGAACACAGTTTTACAACACACTTTATTTACTGCAGCTACAGCGGGTTTAATGTATGTTGTCTCATAAAAAACACACAATAAAAGTAGCAGCACATTTACTATTACTCTCTGGTGACTACTCAGTCTTGTCACACATACAGAAGCCCACACAACAAAGAGCTGTTTATATTAAGCCAATGTGTGTTTAGTGGTGATATGTGAATTTATTCTTCTCTGCACCTGAGTGATGCAAATGGGCTTTTTGAACAATTCTGTGCGCTTTGAAATCAAAATAAAGAAGGACTTAAACAACCTGAGCAATTTTATAAAATTGCATGTATTTTTTAGTTTTGCTGTTCTTTAGTTTTGTTAAAAAACACTTTGATACATAATTGTAGGATCACAGCTTAGCCAAATAGAATACTTCACTCAAATCCACGTGTTTTATCAGTTCAACTAATGCTCACAAAATCCCTAAAAAGACAATTGTCATCACTATTTTATCTGCCTGGAAAAAAATGTCAAACATCAGCACTATTGGGAAACCAAGAGTGAAAATCCTTCGTTCTTTGCTAATCAGAATTTCCATTTCCTATCATTTGGGAGTTCTTGATGCAGGATAGCCTATGCTTTTATCCCAGGTGGAGGTTTAATTTGAAGTGAGGCATGGAAATTAAAAAGCCAGCTTATGTCTGCCTGTCAATCAATCGTTATTTCATATGGGAAGCTCTTTCGCTTAGGCGCTGACAAGAGTGAGCCTATTTGATCTGGGCTTTAAAAAGAGGAAGAAGCCCGGATAGCCATCAGAAATCATTTGCTTCTCAGCAGGACATTCAAGTGCTATCTTGACAGGACACAATCATACTAGGCTTAATGCAGCATCTATCTTGTTAATCTTTTTACCATTATAACTCATTTTTGATTTCAGATTTTTTCAATCAAAACTTGTTAAAGAGCTCTAAGTTTTTGCTTAAATGAGAGAAGTTTCAGACTCTAGTAGTAGCCAAACGTAAACGTGTGACATAAAGTTATAGCAGTTTTATATTAATTCAATCAGCCCTAAGTGCATTGAAGATGCACTTATAGGAATAGGTTAAAAATGAACCAGAAGAATCCAGAATGATGTTTCAGCACTTTCAAAAAACGAGTAATTAAATCAGAAATCAGATTAAACCAGACTAATGTACAATACTTTAGAATTAGCTAAATGTTCATGCGCTACAGCGTTGCCCTGATTCTGGCTCACTGCATGGAGATACTTGGTCAGCAAAGTAAACGACATCCCAGTCCCTCCTACATCCTCAACACATCACTTTTTTTCCGTTCGCACCATTCTGAACAAAAGGAAAGCTCAGGTTGCAGTTTTAGCTAGTTAGCATTGCATCTAGCTAGCTACAGAAAATGAGTTAGCATAAACATCTTGCCTGTATGTAATTAAATGGAAAATACTTTTAGACCAACTCTTTGAGTATCTAAACCAGGGGTCTCGAGCTCCAGTCCTTGAGGGCCACAGTCCTGCAACTTTTCCATGTGTCCCTGCTGCAACACACCAGAATACAATTAGTAGGTCATTAGCAAGACTCTATAGAACTTGACTGCACGCTGAAGTGGCAATTCAGCCATTTGATTCATGTTACAGCAGCTCATGAGTGAATGAACACGGTGCTATAAAAGTATTTTAAGAAGTACATTTTTCCAAACACGTACATTTACTTAAATTTACTTGAGTAGGGTTAGGGGTTGCCACCTCAGCATGCAGTCAAGTTCTATAGAGTCTTGCTAACGACCTACTAATTGTATGACACATGGAAAAGTTGCAGGACTGCGGCTCTCAAAGACTGGAGTTCAAAACTATGAGCAAAGACAAACTGTTTCTTTGTAGTTTGACTTGCATTGTGTCTTGGTAGCTAAATCTACAAATGCTGTTTTCAGGGGGAGAAAAAAACGTTTATATATGACACTCTCAGAGATGAAGAAAACTGAAAGAAAGACAGGACAGGAAAGGAAGATAAGAGATTATATTTAAAGGTAAGCACTGCTTAGCACTTTGACAAAATAGCAGCTTTTGATGCCCTGGAAATAAGGACAGGCTCAGTAGGCTGATCTAGAGAAATTGATTGTACTTCATTGTGTTTCTAGCATGACAAATCTTCCAAAACAGCTACATACAGGTAATTAGCAATTTCCTTAACACAGACATTGTTTCCACAGTTCTATGGGTCAGATATTAAGTTTGGTTTTATGATACAAATACAATGTACTTGTAGTTTTATTATTCCAGTCCTGGCCGTTTAAAATTAAAATGACTTTAAGTTTGTCTTAAAAGTCAGTCTTCAAACCCTCTGTTGTAAAAATTAGGATCTTTTGTCTTTACAAGTCATCCTGTGACATCTGTCCATTCTTCCATTATCTTAACCATTTATTCACTTCAGGGACATGGGTCATGTGAGGTCATAGAAGTTAAATTAAAACTCAAGTAACTGCTAGATGTCATTATTGTCATTATGTAAAATAAAAATATGTATTCTGCTCTGAATCTACATAGCTGATCTGTAGTGGTGAAAAAAAAGAAACACCCAAAACAGTCAAATATTTTAAATGTTCATCTGCACTTTAGTGTCATGCTGAGGTCAAGTCTGAAAAGATGGGAAGAGTACACATCCTTTGAGATCACTGGCACACAACTGCCTCAGAAATGGAATTGCCATAATCGTCATCCGCATAAAACATGCATTAAAGAGTATTTAAGAGTCAGCCTACGTCAGTATCATAAAGAGCAAATCCACTTTGAAATATTACTTTGGTCAAGTAAGTGCACTACATCTACAACCAAGAGGAGGATAGGAAATCTTTTGGGCACAAATTGCGATAAAACCCCCACAAAGACAGTTTTCATTCCAGCATTTGTACATGAAAAGTTTTTCACTTGCAGAACAAAATATATGTACAATGAAAGGATGAGCAAATTGTAGTGGCAATTATTGTATACTACAACGCTCGAGCACATTTAGAGCTCTCATATGAGCTAACAGACGCCTGGGTGATTAGGAATGATGTATGGCTCAAATTAATTATTCTGATTGGATTGTTAAGTCTATACCAGTGAATATCACTAACGACTGTCACATGAACAAACGAGAAGAGACTGTCTTTCCCCTTAAATGTTCCTTGACATATGTCGCAGTCAAGTGAAACAGCATGACATAATCTTGTAAACAGACTTGTTTTATGTCTAAACCAGCTTCACAAAATTTAGTAGAGGAAAAACATGATTTGAGCTTATTCCATATTAAATATTGAAGGTACGGCACAGTTAGCCAAATAGCACTGAGTAGAAGAAAGAGTTAAATTGTGTGTGCTAAATCTTTTGTATTCTTATGTTTGACTGGGTCACCTGCAGACTTCTGATTGTAAATATTAAGCACATTAATTTAAAAAAAAAACATGCCTTGTAAAAGCTGTGGTTAGTTCATAATATTCCTAATTATTCTATAATAGTTAATAATTATTCTATGTATCCTGATACGGAGCCCCGCAAGGGACATGGGAGAAAAAAAGAAAATTAAGATGAACTTTTGCAAAACTATTGCGAGATCTCGCAAAAGTTCCAAAGCGCTGCATCCTTCGGAGGCCGCATTTGTAGACCGGATACGTCACAGGTCGGGGTATCCTTCATTCCCAGAATTCATAGCGCGGCTCAGCCAATTCCAGTTTCCAACAATGGCGGCAGCTACTTCGTTTTAATAGTACTCTTATTACTGTTTCTGGGTCACAAAATAAACTTTTAACATATTTTCAGGCAAGAATGTAGCTGTCTAAACTTCAAATATCTGCTCGGGTTATCAAGACATCACATATTTGCAAACGTGCCCCGAACGTTTTCGGAGGCGTATGTTACCCACCAGCTCGATCACTGAACGGGTTGTCAAGGTCCACTAGAGCCGGCAAAAATAGCGGACTACTATTTTCACACACCCCGGGGTCCGCGATCGAGCTGATGGGTAACCGACATCTCCGAAAACGTTTGTGGCACGTTTGCAAATATATCATGTCCTGAGTAAATCGGTTTGTTTTCACTC
>VURO01043853.1:0-14165 GCA_015108175.1 Pelvicachromis taeniatus
AACCAAAGTAGTGCCGTACGAATTAGCGCGAAAAAGAGACTAGATTAGCAAGCTGGCTCTGGCTGGCCCTGTACCCATATCTGCAGCAGGTCTCCAAGGTGAACAGCCTCTGGCATGTTAGAACAAGGCAGCTAAGGGAAGTCGGCAAGTCAGATCCATAACTTCGGGATAAGGATTGGCTCTAAGGGCTGGGTCGGTCGGGCGGCGGTGCGTGGCCCACTTTGCGGGGCTCTTCCGAGGCTGGTGGAGCAGTCGCTCCGTTGCCCTCCACCTGCAAGGTGGGCCGTGCACCGCCGCTACTAGCAACTAGCCCGCTGGCAAGCGCTACTAGCCCGCTGGCGCACCTGCGGCTTTTAGTCTGGTGCGGCTAATGTATGAACAAAATATGATTTTTTTATTTATTTTTTTTTCTTCATAATTTCAAGTTGTGCGGCAGGTGCGCTCTGTAGTCCGGAAAATACGGTACAACATTTGAAATAAAAAACAAAACAAACAAAACGCTACATTTTCTGAAATATTAGTGGATGTTTTCTTGTTTGGTTGGGTTTTTTTGTATTGCTTGAACATTAAAGCAGCCCTTTACAGTGGCAGTGCCAGCAGAGGCCCGCAGCTCATTTACATTTCCTTTAAATAAGCTGCACTTCCAGCTTTAAAGACGGTAAACTACATCAAGCTTATATTTTATTAAGAATGGAGTCGAATGTGCATACAGATCAGAAAACAATGTCTTCATTGTGATTGTTTGTATGGGTTGTGTCTCACACACCTGAAAGGTGAAACAATGCACATTAAAATCATTTAAATCCTCATCAATCTAATTTTGGGCGAGTACATGTTCAGGCCGTTAAATGTATAAACTAGCATCTGCTTCTCTGCATGCTAAATGGTTTAATCGCGAGCTAGGCACCAGTATGGATGCCACCAGGGAGCCTCCCTTATGGATACTGGGCATAAACAAATGGGAGAAAACCTCAAACAGACCCTATGCCTGCGTGAGACGGCGGCGCCGCCGCATGCTCTAGCTAGTCTGGGAGCACCTTCCTGCATCCTGCATCTGGAGGATGCAGTGGGAATGGCCACCTGGGATGATCTGCCTGCCCAGCTGTGACTGTGAACCTAAACCTGCAAAAAGAAAAACAGATGGATGATTAGAAAATAAAGCAGCAAACACTTTTATGGCTACACAGAAAATCCTTGTTGAATTAAGTTTTTCTTGTATGAAACCCAATTTATTTTCACTTCTAAAAGCATGACGATTCCCAGCAGGAAAATTAGACTGTAAACAATCCTGATGGCGTTTTGAAACCTACGTACAAAATCTAATGGGACACATGAAAAATGTCTGCCTCGTAGTTGGGAATCAGGGCCGTACTGGTATTTTTAGATTTTGTATCTCATTTCTGCCAGTAAGAAAGCTTTTCTATGAAGTTGAACTTTTAGCAAAAGTTTGCACTGCGTTTTATATAACATTTAAGTAAGAGTGCTAAAGCCGTGAGTCATTAGCTGCTAGAAAACACAAACTGCAAAAAAAAGGTGGCTCACAAATGAAAACGCAAGCAAACGTCTCTGTTATAATAACACGATGCTATAAACTGGTAATTATGTTGGACTGAGTTGGCTTAAGGCTTGCTTGCAAAACTGTTTTGCTCATTTAAACTCTCTAAGCAGTAACACTGAGCATCAAGACTTTGTCAGAAATTAGATTAAGTTATCATGAAGGTCCTCTTGACATCGACACAAAATATTTAATTACGAATTAAACACTGTTAATCCAGTGGTAATGAGATAATAGTAACACGGGGCGACTAAATTGAAAGACACAATTTATCATCGCTACATATTAAACTGTGTGTAACCCGTCTCATTCACCAACACCTACAAGACTCTGAGATGTCTGTGTTTTTCAATTTGTCAAGGCTGCCATTTGACATTTGTCATCCATCTGTGCGTTGCTCATATTTATTTACACATATAAATAAATCTCGCTGTTTTGTAGGTCATCCAGAATTAAGCCAGTGCAGTGTTTTCCGTCACACACTCTCTCTCTCTCTCCGTCGCTCTCTCCTGTCAGCTCTTGCTGTTTCTCCGACTCTCCTGTCACTCCGTTCTAACTGGTGTTAAAAAAAGGTTAACAGTCTCTAATGCAGCATTTTGGCAGGTCGCGGAAAGGTTGATGCCTGCAAAACATGCAGTGACGTGACGCCAGTGTTCTTTTATATTTCCTGTTATAGTTTTTTTTTATTTTATACTTTAGGTGTTGATACACTGTAATGGAAGAATCTGTCAAGAGGAATAAATTGTTGAATTAGAAAAGCACCCTGGTTTCAAAGGGGGTAATTAGATTACATTTTACTTACTTTTTACTCACAACATTAATCAACTCAGAACATTGTGCCATCTTCCTTTGGATAGGAAGAAACCATTGTAGATATGAGGCTAAGGGCTGAGCCTTGAGGGAGGGCAGCCATCTGCCCTCGCTAGCTGGGAAAAGCAGAAAGTCTGTTCCTCAGCTGTGTGTGCGGCGACAAGTTCTCATTTCCCCCCGTTTTTGTTCTTGTTGTTGTCAAGTGAAATCAGTTTATTTATAACCGCATTTAGAAACAACACAGGTTACACAAAGTGCTGTGCAAACTGTGAGAAATAAATATATATGTACAAAAATAGAGAGAAATAGAAGACAGAGTGTTGAGTGTTAAAAAGGCAGACTGTTCCCAAGTCTAGGTGCAGCAACCACAAAGGCCCGGTCACCTCTGTTTATTAGTCTGCTTCTAGCCAGACGTCCAACCAGAAGCAGCTGAACTGAGATCTGTTTGGAGCATGTTTAGTTTAAAGTAGTCGAGTGTCTTTTCCTTGTTTCTACGTCCTTCCTCCCTCTGTAGTGTTATTTCTTTGGTCTACTCACTGCCTTCTTGTGTGTGTGTGACCTTTTACTTGTTTTTCTGGACTTTTTCACATTGTTTGCCCAAGCTGGACTGTTTACCTGGATGTCTACTACGCTTATATTAAAGGTTTTGCACGTGCTCCTGATTTGGGGTCTTCTATCCTGAGGAATTGTAAAAATCCCTTTGCTGTCAACCTCCAGTGAAGATTTAGTAGGTCCGAAAAACAGGGTTGTTATCTCCGAGCACCTGATATTGGCCGGCAAAGAGAGGAGGGAGAGGGTTGAGTGGCTGCAATAAAAAAAGTACAGGGGAGTACTTGTGTTTGGTGAAAGTCCTCCAAAAACTTGAACCTATTCAGTCATGACAAAGGGATGATTCAGGGTTACCTGAACCAGTCCTAACTGTAAGAGCTACTTCAGATCATTAAGACATAATTGTGAGCAGCAATAAATGGCTCAGACTGTAAGTACAAAGATTTTCTGTAGAGAAAGTCAATAAAGAAGCTGAAATAGGGAAAAGGATCTGTTATGCCTGCTCCTATCAGTACTACAGACAACATTTTTACTTTTTTACTGGAAACCTATATATATAGAGAGAGAGATAGAGATAGATCTATGTATCTATAGAGATAGATCTATGGATCTATAGAGATAGAGATATGGATCTATAGATCTCTAGAGATATGGATCTATAGATCTCTAGAGATATGGATCTATAGATCTCTAGAGATCTGGATCTATAGATCTCTAGAGATCTGGATCTATAGATCTCTAGAGATCTGGATCTATAGATCTCTAGAGATCTGGATCTATAGATCTCTAGAGATCTGGATCTATAGATCTCTAGAGATCTGGATCTATAGATCTCTAGAGATCTGGATCTCTAGATCTAGATCTCTAGAGATCTATAGAGATCTATATAGATATATCGATATCTATATGAACTACCTATTGTAGAGCTTTCGAAATAAGTGCTCAGAGTAGGGCTTATTTAAGCATTACCCCTCCCCCTTCTGTCTCTGGGGCCCTAAAATACTTATCATTTTTTTGTTTAGTAGTTTGCTTCAGAATGTAATTTAGATCAGAAAGGTTGAGAAAAAGCACTGGCCTGTGGAGAATACTCCCAATTAAGCTGTCTTTATGTTTATCACAGTGTCTCCTGGGCCAAGCCTGCATATGTTACATAGGTGTGTCAAATTATGCTAACGTAGCTTTTATTTCTTGGAATAGTGTGTGTGTGTGAGAGAGAGTATTGTGTGTATTGTTAGTGTATTTCATTGTCTTATGCCTGATAAGGGAAACTGTTTTCACACAGGAAGAGCTGCACTCCGGTGGCACTTTAGTGGTAGCTGATTAATACTGAAAATCTTCAAGTATTGTCACTGACTGATGCAAAAAAGCTACAAATGCACTCATGCACAGCATGGGTGAGAAAATGGTTCAATGCCTAGAAAATGTTGGTCAAGATCAAAAATTGCATGAAATTCACAGAAGGATATGTAACTGTCAACAAAAACTAACAATGGCAAGATTTCTAAAAGTGACAACACTTTGCTATGAAAGAGAAAATGATGCAGTGATCGAAGAGCTGCTCGAGTATTCTTTTGACTCTAACAAAGTTAACTCTCATAAATTTGGCGACTAATGCCACCGCTGCAAAGTCGTCACCGCTCTCCCTCTCTGTTTCTCTTCTTCCAGCCGCTTGTTTGTGAGGCAGTCAGCATCCCTCTGCTGCCCTGTCAGAGTAATTCCTCCCAGGAGCACAGGAAAGTCATCTGCACCAGACCTGCAGGCACAGCCAGGCAAGCTGCCTCATAAATTTCCCACGCGCCCTGTCTTTGTTATGCATTGCTCAACCCCATCACTACGGTGCATACTGTAGCGAGGTGACATCTTGCAGACATTTTCTCACGTATGAAATAAATAAAGTTGAGCAGGTTAAAAACTGAGGCTCATCATGAGTATCGGGCCTTTAAGTGTGATTAGCTGGGTTTCTCTGGAGTGCATCTGTACAGCTCCAGTAGTTTAACATAGAGGAATGGGTTTTTGTTTTTTTGTCGTTAAAATGCTCCTCCCAGTGCACACGCTCTCACTTCTGTGCATTTGTAATGAGAGAAGTAAATGATTTAGCTTTACACTAGTGAAGAAGGCAACATGTGACTATATCGAGGCTCGTGTTTAGGCTGTTATCAGTCCCATATGTTATGCCTTTAAATGGCCCCCCTTGTGCCTGCTAGGAAGCGCTTATCACCTCATTTAAGTCAAAAAAGATCACATTTTCACATTGGAGACTGGAGATGCGAGCATTATACTTGTCACTACTCAAGGTTTGTCATCAGAGGATGAACGCAATCCCCACACAAATGATCACGTACCCCCAACTTGTTATGACTGCACAAACACTAGTGTAAAGTAGCACTGTGGATTTGTGTTATCTACAACTCTGTTGTTCCAAAGCACCAAAAGTACTTGGTAAGGATTAGGGAAGGCTTTGTCTTTGCATTTAGTTTCACTGATTGGTTAGGTGACCCCAAAAGTATTTTACTAAGTTTATAAAAAAATTAAATATGATTTTCGGGGTTCAAACTGTGACATGTGACATGAAGAGTTCCTGTATGGATGTTTGCTTCTCAGCTCACTTGTCTGCTGGAGATGATTGACAAAAATTTGAAACATGAAAATGGAAAATAAAAGTTTGTTTTAACAATAGCCTCCTCAGGCGGTCCAACTCCAAGGCCACGTTGCACAAATGTGCATTTTATCATATCTAAAATTCAGAAGTAGACTTTTTATTCAATTTTAGACACAACCTTTCACACACAGGTACCTATCCCTGTGTTTATGTGAAACCAAAATAAAAAGGCAAGATGTTTTCATACTGGTTACTGATTACTTCAAAGGATAAAGTTCATAGAAAACATCAACTCTTCAAATTTGATATTTGAAACCAGGTGAAAATCAACTTTCAGCCCTTTTCACTTTTTATTTATTCTGTAAGAGCCAGATTTCCAAAACCACACAGTGCAGTAAAAAATATTCAACACAACACAAAAAATGTTTTTCTGTTTTCTTTGTCGTGAAAATGGATTTGCCTGAAGCCAATACTTTCTTCTTCTTTTTTTTTTGTTTTGTGAAAGGCATGAGACCAGTTAATCACCTATGATTGGTGAGACCGTTTAGTTGTGTATAGGGAGTGCTTGATTTGATGTACTGGAGCAGCCATAACAAATTGGAAAATGTCAGTATCTCACTTGATCAAGTTTAATTAATAGTGAAAGGCAAAATCATGATCACAATTAACGCAGGATTAATTGTGCAGCCCAGAAGCCACACAGCGCTCATTTGAGGAAAGAAAAGTGCTGAAAAACGTATTGCAACAGGTAAAGCTGCACAGGCTTGTAAGAGGACTGGAAGAGCTCCAGAATGCAGACCTGCGAGTGCCAACACTGCAAGACTCATTAGACATTCAGACAAAGTTAATTTCTTAGTGCTGAGCTCAGATGCAGAGAGGATCCCAGTGGGAGACGATTCCCCTAGAATGGACACTTCCCCTCGCAACAGCTATATGGAAGGTGAAAGGTCAAAACAGTCATTTGAGTAATAAATGGAGGCAAGAAAATGGAGGCATACATTCCTTGGTTAAAATATATATATATATATATATGTATATATATATGTATATATATATATGTGTATATATATATATGTATATATATATATATATATATATATATATATATATATATATATATATATATATATATATATATATATATATATATATATATATATATATATGTGTATATATATATGTGTGTATATATATATATGTGTATATGTATATATATATATGTATATATATATATGTATATATATATATGTATGTATATATATATATATATGTATGTGTATATGTGTGTGTATATATGTGTGTGTATATATGTATATATGTGTGTGTATATATGTGTATATGTGTGTGTATATATGTGTGTGTATATATGTATATATGTGTGTGTATATATGTGTGTGTATGTATATGTGTGTGATATGTATATATATGTATATGTATATATATGTATACATATATTTATTTATTTATTTATTTATTTTTTAAAATATATGCATACATACATACATACACTGAGTGATTAAGAGTGTGAAGCTTAATGTAGTGCAGTAAGAATTTATTTGAAAACGGGTTCATTAAAGTAAATAGTACGTCATGGTAACAAACCCTTTTGTGCTGTGTTGATACAGGGAGACATCTGGTCTTGTTTTTGGTTTGTTGGCAGGAGAGCATTTTAGGCACTAAAACCTTTTCCTCCTCCTTGTGTTCGTTATAGTGGAACAGCCTGAGACTTTGGGGTCTTAAGTGGTCTGTGGTGTTAAATGAAGCCTGTCTTCTTTCTCAGTGTTTTAACTAGACGTAGGTACCATCTGAGCATCTTTGGTCAACAGATTCCTCGAACGTGACATAGAGATGTTTTGTTTGTTTAATCAACCCGAGAAAGTGCTGTGCTACCTCAAATACTGCAACATGACCCATCCATTAGATGCTTTGGTTAACTTTGGTTAATAGATAACTCTTCAGCCAGCTTTTTTAATGCAAACCCTTTTGCAAATTTAAGTTATGTCTTCAGTTCTCTGTTTGCGCCATTCAGTGCAGTGACCTCACTTGGATGTTTCATAGAAATTATGATTAAAGAAATTCGTAAATATATTTGTGTTAAGGAAGGAAAAATGTCATAAACTTATAGCTAAACTGAAGAGTTTGGAAAGAAAGCTACTGGACGTCTTGTTGTTTCACCTCTCATCCAAAAGGCTTCTTCAGTTCAAAAACCCAAATGGTGGATAGTCCCAGGTATTTAAATCCTTAACTTAGAGAAGTGAGGTCGCTTTTTTCCTAGCTCCTTAAACTACCATGACATGGATGACTGAGAACCTACACAGACATGCTAGCTAAACCTGTCAGCACATAGGAAATGGTACATTTAATTATAATTTATGAGTAAATAGTGGTAATGATTTGTCATTACTTGAAACGAAATCAAGAAACTTTTTAAAAATAATTAATGACTAAACAGCCAAAATATTCTAAATTATTAAATTTATTGAGCCATTAAACTAGTTAGCTAATAGTTAGCTTGAAATGTTAGAAATTAGAGATAAAACTCTGACTGACAGTTGCACAAGTGCATAATTGAGCGTAGCATAAAAACACTGACATTTCACTTATTGTTCAATGTTAAAAAAGAAAAGAAATCCCCCACTTTTATATAACTAATGATTGCATTCAAAACAACACATGATCCATGGTGTCAATAATAATAATAATAATAATAATAATAATAATAATCCTTAGTCCTCTGCATTTAACCCATTCACTCAGTGGAGCAGAGGGCAGCTACCAATCCAGACAGCAGTGTGTAGAGATGGTACTTTGCTTAAGGGTACCTTAGGGTAGTTGTTACAGAGGTTGTTGGGGGTCATCTTAGGGTGTTGTTAAGCAAAATCAGTCAAGAATGCCCAAAGTGGTTACCTCAAATGATGCAGACCTGCAGAGGACACAAGCTTTTATAAAGAGTTTAAAAATCTGCCGTTGAAATACAGTTTTCTGTGGATCACAGGTGTGTTATTCATGTTTCCCTGCTCCAGGTTCAGTTGTTGTGGGGTGACTGGGTTCAGATGGATGACTTAGGAAACTCTGCTTCGTCTGCTAGTGTCTAAAGCAGAGCCCGCAGCTAGAGGTGGATGTCAGTGGGACAGAGAGAATCCTGATTTTACATTGTTTTTAATCTAGAATTTCTCTTGTCTGAAGCATAAATGCTTATAAATCAAGACAGCCAGAAGAGCATAACAGCAATTTCCTGTTGCCTTTGAAGGATTCTTGCTCCTTATTGTTCACTGGCATTTATTACATTATGTAGCACAAATATGAGTCCAGGAGTGAACATTTTCAGACTTACTATGTTGTCCAGAATAACTCTGAAGAAGCTTTTAGGGTTTAATGGCTCATGCTTGGAAAGCACAGCATAGGGTTGTTTTTTGTTTTTTTTACATGTGGTCTCTTCACTATGTAAACATTTTTAAGCATATGAAGCTCAACAAACCATAAACTGAAAATGTTCATACTAAGCAGAGTCTGACCTCAGCTTGGCCATCTATAATTGACCCCTAATTAAAAGGACGTAGCTGAGAGAGGGTTGCTACCTTCCTAAAGAGTTGGCACAGTTTGCTTTGAATTTTCTGACTAGCTCATGTACAAGGTTGTCATTGGTTGTTTTTAGTGAAATGGCTACACGGTGACTGACACCACCCCCCACCCAGGATGAGCTGTAAAGACTGTGTGCTCCTGACTTTTGATCCATCATTATTATCAGCCCAGAGTTTTCATTTGTACTTTGGTTTTATGATGAAATAAAACGGATAAAGAGCCTAACAGCATAAGTGCTTTGCATTTGTTTATGACATTATTCCTTATCATGGTGATACTGTCGTGTTAAGATTGCGAGAAAGTGACTGTGACAAGAAATAAATACATTTAAAAGTAACTGTTGACAGATTTCACAGGGACCACTAGGTAATAAACAACTGTGGACAGTTTGATCTAAACAATGAGCATTAAAGCCTCTCAGCTCCTGGCTGACTGTAAACTCTTGGCACACTGAAATAAACACGTCTCATCAAGTGTGACTTTGAACAGGGCGAAGCTGGTGACGGTGTTGTTGAGATTAATCCTAAAATCATAACCGCACTGGTGTTTTTCTTTGGAACTTCATAGCATCTGTCTTATTTGGAAACCTGAGAGTGCTTAATACTCTGCCAGCATGGGGTGAGGTGAGGAGAATAAAATTCCAGCAACAACTCTGAAAGTTGACACAAAGTGTCTTGATAGTCATGTAAAAAACAGACAACAAAAGCATTCCAGCTCCAAGTGATCTTTTCCCACAAGTTTCATCTGACCTAGCTTCAGAGTCAGCAACTTTTATATGGTTTGTGTCACATGTGCTGACCTGTTGTTCACCTGGAGGCATTTCTGGTCTCTGTTATCTGGTATTGGATGTGTGATATCTTAAAGAGAAAGTATTCAATCCAGCAGTCATTGCTACAAAAACATGTCACTCTCACCTTCCCCATTTCCCCCATAGTCAAGACAAACACACATTTGTAGCCTCTTTTTTTTCTTTCTTACATTCTAACAGAATAGCTTTGCTCTTATTTACCTTTTAAGGGGCCGTGGCATAGTCTATCCATTGTCTAAAACAAGCTGTTTTTGGCTTTTCCCCTCCATTGAAATGAGCTTTCTTCTGGTTGGTTGGCTCTTGCAAAGAAACAGTCTGAACAGCAGGTGAGTGGGGCTTGCACAGCCAGAGCTGTTAATCTGAGATGACCATATTATGATTGTCCCCTCTCACTGATGCCGGTTAGAGTAAACTTGAACCTTTGGCTCACAGGTATGACTTACTAACAACCTCAGTATTTGACACTTTGGCCATGTTTGACATGAACACACGTTGGAACCGCATTTTATGACAAAAATCAGGAGAATGATAGGACTCTTAGGAATTAGAATAATTTAATAATCCTTAAGGAAATTATCTAGTTATTACAATAATGTATTATGTGTCTTGTATGCTCTGTCACCATATGGTGTTTTTTTTTTTTTTTTGCTCCTTTCCCTTGTATGAATGAAATCATTGAAGGAATGTGTAAATGTAAGCATTTGCAGAACTTTGTATAGTTATGCTAGTTTTACACAAAATGATCAAATTCTAAGCTTTTACTGTGTCACGTTAACAGATATAGCAACAGCGTACTCCAGGTGTTTCCTCACAGTCATTCTTATGGTCACAGTTTGAGGTCCCCTAAAACTACTGTGGTTAAGTCAAAGAGGAAATGCCCAGCTTTTGCTCTCTGGCGAGAATGGGTTGAAAATGTGTGAAATGTCAGATGAAGAGAGAAGCTTAAAGTGGGTCTATTGTGTTTTTACTCATGTGTTATATGAACTGTTTCAACAGCAAAACGCTTTTGGTGTGAGCTGAAATGGATGCTTCAGACTGCTCTAAGGCGTCAATCCAGTCTTTTTTTTCCCTACTTGGTACAGAACGAACAGAAATACACAGAAAAATATTTTTTTTGTGTGTGTGTGTGTGTGTGTGTGTGTGTGTGTGTGTGTGTGTGTGTGTGTGTGTGTGTGTGTTCAGTTTTTGCTGGTTTATTAACTTTGCATAAAGCATAACATGTGCTGTTAGTGTTGTATACAGTATCAGGCCTGTGTTTTCCTTCTCATTCAAGCTCGGTCTAGTATAGCCAAGCGGTGTCTCTTGGCTATACTTTTATTAAAAAAAACAGTTTTCTCCATGCCATAATAGATTCAAACAAAATACTGTAGGAGTAAAATGGACAAGATGTGAAAAAGGGAACTCATGACATTCGAAAGGCATGTGATGACTGGTTGCTTAGTTTGCTGTAGTGCGTGTGTGTGTGAGTAAATGTGTGCATCGATACAGAAAAAACAGTGTTCTGTTATTGCAACATGAGCCTTTGTTTAGCGGTTAGTGTCTGTAGTGTAAAGTGTTTTCCTGGAGACAGTTATGCAAGGTGGTGTTTTTTTTTTTTTTATATGAAATCATGCCATTCATCCTGTCTTCCTTCCCTGTGTCTCCTGCAGCATGGGTGGGCTCCCTCTCCATGGGCATGATCTTCTTCTGCTCTCCCATCGTCAGCATATTCACTGACATGCTCGGCTGCAGAATTATTGCAGTGGGTGGCGCTGCTGTGGGCCTGGTTGGCCTACTGGCCAGCTCCTTTGTCACGTAAGAAAGCTGCTTAAGATTTTTTAATTTATTTATTCATTTTAACATTTCCTAAGATGGCACACTTTCTTTATGTATAATTCTTTAGCAGCACCTTTTAACTGTTATGTAATTTGCATGTATAGGCAAAACCTTATTGTTATTGGATATTAAGCCTGTCTCGCTTCACTTTTTATCACCTGACAAAATATTCATGAAGTGTTTTCCACTGAAAAAGATTATATTTGGGGCAGTAACAAAGCACCCATGAATCTTATATGGTTTTCAGAACTATGACATATAAGAATAAGAAAACCTTTATTTGTCCCACAATGGGGAAATTGCATTGTTGTAACAGCAAGCACAGTACACAGCAGAGAGCCAGAAGTAGCAAGATGTGAGATGTGAGACTATGACTAAGACTAAGTATATACAGTATGTGCCTATGGGTGTGTACAGTATATGGGACATCAGTGGATTATAAATAAATACCATTTTAAATAAATACCAGAATATAAATAAATAAATAAAATAAATAAATACCAGGTGACTACAGTATTGTACATGATTACAGGAGATGGGTGACACATGTAGAGTTAGCAGTGATCATTGTAAAGTGTGACAGCAGCAGGAAGGAAAGACCTGCGGAATCTCTCCTTCACACAGCGAGGGTGAATCAGTCTATCACTGAAGTTGCTCTCCAGGGCAGACAGGGCGTCCTGCAGGGGGTGAGACTCATGGTCCAGCATAGATGTCAGTGAGGGAGGTGGGGGACAGACGGGTCCTGGCTAAGCTGAGTCCAGAGGACAGCCTAGGACAGAGCTGGACTTCTTGATGACCTTGTCCAGCTTATTCTTTTCCCCCCCTGTGATGCTGCTGCTCCAGCAGACCACACCGTACAGGATGGCAGATGCCACCACAGAGTCATAGAAGGTTTCTCAGGAGTGCCCCCTTCACCCCAAAAGACCTCAGTCTCCTCAGGAGGCAGAGTCTGCTCTGGCCCTTCCTGTACAGTGCATCTGTGTTGTGGGTCCAGTTCAGTTTGTTGTTCAGCTGAACATCCAGGTCCCAGGTAAGAGTCCACTCTCACAATGTCTATTCCCTGGATGGTCACTGGCGAGGGGCGAGTAGACCAACGTCTGCGGAAATCCACCACCATCTCCTTGGTCTTCCGTGCGTTGACGAGGAGGTGGTTCCACTGACACCAGTCCACAAAGTCTTGTGTCAGTCTCCTATACTCCGCGTTATCTTCATCCTTGATGAGCCCGACAATCGCAGAGTGGGGGGGTGGGAGTGATTGATCAAACCTAGGGAAATGCTGATTTAGATCATTACCCACTGCAGGTCCCCCTCAGCCTGGGCATGGGGTGTTTGAAACCTGAGATGGTCTTCAGGCTCCGCCACACTCCACTGATGTTCTGCTGCTGCAGCTGTTCTTCCATCTTCCTCCTGTAACTGGCCTTTCCCTCTCTGATCTTCCTCCTCAGCTCCTTCTGTACAATCCTCAGCTCCTCCCTGTTCCCTGATCTGAAAGCTCTCTTCTTCTCCTTCAGTAAAGCTTTTGTATCAGGGGTGATCCATGGCTTGCTGTTTGGAAAATGTAAATTATATATATCTATATATGCTGGAAGTGCCGTGAATACAAGTCTGGCCTAAGTCTTTGGTCAGATAGACTGCAGCAGCCCAGAAGTTGAGTATTTAATTAAGTCCCACAGAAGAATTATTTATGTGACCCACAGGGCCTCTATGTTAGGACAGAGCCGTAGGTGTAGAGTCAGTTAAAAAAAAAAAGGTTTATTAATAGTACAGGTTAAATCAAGGGAATAGCAGTAGCACTTAAAAACAATTTAAAACTCAACTTGATGTACATGTATTAAAAACCATAAAACTGTACAAGAGTGGGAGACAGGGTAAGCGCTGCAGGGAAGCTATATAAAAACACTTGTCAACCTTGAGCACACGAGACAGCCAATCACACGGCACTCCAACTGGACCACACAACTTAAAAAGAAAGAGTCTTCAGGGCTGTCTCTACTCAAGCTCGCCGCACTACATGCAAAGACGGCAAGGAAAACATCCATCCATCCATCTTCTGCTGCTTATCCGGGGCCGGGTCGCGGGGGCAGCAGCCCAAGCAGAGAAGCCCAGACCTCCCTCTCCCCAGCCACCTCTTCCAGCTCATCCGGGGGAACACCAAGGCGTTCCCAGGCCAGCCTAGAGATATAATCTCTCCAGCGTGTCCTGGGTCTGCCCCGGGGCCTCTTCCCAGTGGGACATGCCCCGGAACACCTCACCCAGGAGGCGCCCAGGAGGCATCCTTGTCAGATGCCCGAACCACCTCAACTGGCTCCTTTCGATGTGGAGGAGCACCGGCTCTATTCTGAGCCCCTCCCGGATGGCCGAACTTCTCACCCTATCTCTAAGGGAGAGTCCAGCCACCCTTCGGAGGAAGCCCATTTCCGCCGCTTGTATCCGCGATCTCGTTACAC
>VURO01043855.1:0-11459 GCA_015108175.1 Pelvicachromis taeniatus
ATAAAAAGCCTGTTTTAAAGGTTGTTTGATTTAAAATGCGCTTAATATACAAAGACAAAACTACAAAAACAAAGTCACTGTCCAAACATTTGTGGATTTACACATATAAAGAGCTGTTTTGTACATACCGTTGACATAGCAGATATCCCTGATGTAAGCCATAAGCACGGCCATGACAGTGTCCAGCCTTTCTGCCACTGGATGGGCCATCACAGTCTTGGTGGGCTGCTCTGCTAGCAAGGTCCATAAAGACATTAATGAGCGAGTTTGGTGTGGAAACTCTTGGCTGGGCTGAGTCCCGACCTCACTGCAACAACTCAAAATCTTACCAAGTATATTTGTCTTATTTCTAGTCAAAATAATCTCATCAAACTTAAAATAAGACACAATCGGCTAAAGAGTAGCATCTCAGTGAGATATAGGAACTTGTTTTTAGACACTGAATCGTGAAACTAGAGAATTTTCACTTGTTCCATTGGCAGATTTTTCTACTTAAAACAAGAGATTTTTCACTTATTCTAAGCAAAAAATATCTTGTTTTAAGTGAAAAATCTGCCAATGGAACAATTCTCTAGTTTCAAGATTCAGTGTCTAAAAACAAGTTCCTGTATCTCACTGAGATGCTACTCTTTAGCCGATTGTGTCTCATTTTAAGTGTGATGAGATTATTTTGACTAGAAATAAGACAAATATACCTGTTAAGATTTTGAGTTTTTGCAGAGCAATCCAATAGAACACCTTTGGGATGAATTAGAGCAGGGACTGCAAGCCAGACCTCCTCTACCAAATTCAGTGTCCGACCTCAGAAATGTGGTTCTGGAAGTATTTAAATTAATTAGAAATGGGATGTCACTCAAGTTCATATGCGTGTGAATTCGGAGAAGCACATACTTTTGGCAATATAGCCTATATTGCTTAGAAAACTTTTAACTCTGTTGAATGCCTATTTTGATCAAAATCCTCAAATGACACTCTTTGCAAAAAAAAAAGCCACTGTATATTTATTCTTAAATGGTTAGGCGACCTGTCCAGGGTGTACCCCGCCACTCGCCCCAAGACAGCTGGGATAGGCTCCAGCTCCGCCACCCTGAAAAGGAGAAGCGGCTGAGGATGGATGGATGGTTAAAAATAGCTTTTTTGAGACCCTAACCCTACCTAACGGAGAAAAATTATTTTGGTACAGTAAATAGAACATGACAGGAAAATTGTCTTTTATCAAGCAGTTTAATTACAAACACTGTCTTGCTGTAAGTGGAATTACTGCAAACAGTGGTATGAAACTCGCAACAGTGTCTCCAAAAGATTACCACTGCAATGCTACAATAACAAAAGCAACTCTGAGTAAGTTACTACATGCAAACAGTGAAAAGGTCTATTTTTTTTCACTGTAAGTTCTGTGGCTGCCCAGTCCAATACAGTTAAGTGGGTTAGTTATAAAGGATGAGTTTCATCAAGTGCAACAAGTTGTTTATCTGTATATTATATATATTTTTGCAGGAGCTGTGGAAGGTGACTGCGACTCCTCTTCCTTTTAAGCAAGCCAGATCTGAATCTGAAGCATTTTAATGTTGTTCTTGTACCAGCACCAAACCAAAGTGAACAGAAAATTTTAATGTGCCCCAAAATGTGACCGAAAATATGTTTCAAGTTTAAAGTTGACATTTTAATCACATATATGTAATATTAATTAAAAATTTCAAATGTAATAATCAAGATAAATGTTGACAATTACAAAACAATAAAAGTAAAAAATAGTACTTTATATAAATGTTGTATTTCCTTGCGTAACCTTTTGTCCTCATGTCAGTGGTTGTCAGTGTCTGGTTGGAGGAGCTTGGGAAGTGGAAGGAAGTGCTAACTGAGAAGTGGTGGGTCAGTTTTAGAGCCGATTCGATAGACTTTGACAAAGAGACCGCACAAACAATTTTCAGTCATAGATCTTTAAAAGTTGCCATGAAATTGCTGGTTTGGGACTCTGGTTAGCATTAGGTTGTGTATATGTTATGTATTTGTATATGTGGGGGGGGACGTTGTGCTTATTAGCAAAAACTGGCAATCTTGTGTAGTAAGGATTCATAAACTTTACGGATGCAACAAACAGGCACACATAAGTGCTAATTAGTGCTAGGTAAAACAGACTAGTAAAACACTAGAATTTCACTTACGAAAATGAAACGCACACATGGTAGAGTTGTCCTTTTCAGTTCTTCAGATGGCATTGGGAGTTCTGGTAGACAGCAGTGCTACAGCGATGATAGCATACCTGTCAGTCAAACCAGCAAACTGTAATACTTATGTATCAAATGAATGACTTCAGAGTTATTATGAAGAGGAAATTATATACAAGTTATTTTTGCACCATTCTGTAAACGTGCTTTGTAATTCTGTAAACATGGAAATTTAAATATGGGAACTTATAACTACAAATTATAATAGCTTTATGTCAGCTTATGGTCTCCATTGGAAGTTGGAAGACTAATTTTGTTTTAACTTACTTCTGTTAGGATTTAACAGGTGACCATGAACTTGTGACATGCATCAACATTGTAATATGAATTTGGAGGAGTTAAAAAAAAAAATCAAGCAATATTATACATTTCACTAGTGGCTACGTTTTGGGGTGGGAGTGTATTAGCGTGTTTTTGTACATGAGTATAATGTGTTCTTCAAATAAATAATTAATACAACTCACATTAATAAGTTCATCAAGTTGAAAGAATAAGCTTTAGAAAGTCACAAAATCTGACTCGAATCTGCGGTTTCTAAGAAGCTGAGAAATGTTTGGACGTAAACCGTCTGCCCGCGGTCTTTTGGGGAATGTAGTTTTCTTAGAGTGAAATTTCTTTCGAAGCAGACGCTCTCCCGTTTTTAATAAGACTTCATATCCCAGGGGTCACCGCGGGTAGCCGTTGGTTGTGGGGACGCATTAGCTCACGCGGACAGTCTCTGGGAGTGCTGAGTCGAACATCCTCTGTGGCGTCTGGTCACACAGAAACCGGCTGCTGAGTTTCACGTGAGTCGGAGATTAAACGGCACACTTGGAGTTGGGACGCTCTCCGGCATTCCCAGGGCTGAGGGCGTCGTCGGGTTTCGGGAGGACGCTCGTGTGGATCAACAACTGCGCAGCTCAAATCTCACGGCGGTGAAAATCCAACAACCACGATGGACCCGAGAGACACTGCCCCCGATTCCTGGGAACAAGAGGACGATGTGGAGGCCACGATCGACGGACAACTTGAATCAGCATTCACAACGCTAAATGTGAACGCTAAGCCGTTTGTGCCCAATGTAAACGCCGCCGAGTTTGTTCCGGCTTTTGGCCTGAAAGCGCACCCGGGAAACGTCGACTCTGTCGGTGAGTACAGGGGCACCATGGGGTTGCATTAGCTAAAAGCTAGCAGTTGCTGGATTGCTAGCTCGTTAGCCGCTTTGCAGACACGCGTTCCGTGAAACGCGATAAACTAGTTGCTTTCCACATTGTTCGGGTTATTAATCCTTCTCGCGGTTCGCGTTGCGCGTTGTCAGTTTTACAACTTGTCATATCCGGCCGACTCTTGTTGTACGGATTGTTGAATACTGTCATAACTGATTAAATGGTAACCACCCCAACCGGTGTTAGCTTGTTTTAGCTAACCGGCGGTAGCCAGCTAGCATGTTCGTTAGCCGGCGTGCTTTCACGTTTGAGTTTTGGGAACCTCTGTGCTTCGCGTCAGCGACGCCGTACAACCACGAGATCACTCATTGTGAGCAGTAACGGGAGCCAAACGAGACGTGCTGGCACATTCCTCGGTAGTGTTCGCGGAAAGCTTAAACTCGTCACTGCGAACAAATTAGTAAGAGCATGAGTATGTGGCGTGACGTGGATGAGCTGACGCACTGCTGGAGACGATCACAAGAAAGCTACGTACACCACCTGCATCTGTCCGCGGTGTGCCGCCCTTATTGAGCCCCACACACGGGGGAGCTCAAACAGTGGACCTGTTACAGGTTCTCCTGTTGTCAGCTGGCCTCTGAAGACACTATGAGAGCTACGTGTGGGGCACAAAGACGCTTCTTTATATTTAAGCCAGTTTCAGCTTTAAAACGGACATGCTCTTCCTGGAACAGGCTGCATTAAGATCACCGTTAACTTGAATGTAACCCTTGTTTCTCTTTTAGTTGCTGTTGAAAAGATGTCTACCATGGAGATGTCAGAAAGTGCTGGTATGTATGAAGAGTGTGTGTGGAATCTGGCTTCCCTCTGTGCCACACGAGGCACACCAACACTGTGTTACATATAAGTGCTTACTGCCCATGTTGTTGTCCTGGCGTGTGCAGACTACACGTTTGAAACCTTTGAGGATGTGCAGTAGTTTCAGGATCACTATCCGTAGTCTGGCTGAAAAGTGGGCCTGAACAGGAAAGGAAGTGTGAGCAGACTTGACCACATTGAATTGCAAAAAACCCCAAACTAAAAAACAAAAGATTTAAATAAATAAATAAAACAGTCAGTTGCCACAGAGGAAACACATCGTGGTTCTTTTACATTTTTTTATACTCTGTGTGACTTCAACTCTTTGTTGCTCTCTGCTGATGGCTGAAGCAACAGCACAAGCAAGAGACTGCTTACTGCATCTGACACTCCCCTGGTTCCAGTATCTTGTGCAGATAAGAGAGTAGCCCTTGTTTTTGTATAAGTGTATAGGTGATGGATATTGTTATTTTGCTCTGAATTGGGAAGAAGCTTTGTCAAGCTAAGTGTGCCCAGTTGTGTTTTCAGATAAGTTGATTTAATGTTAGATTTGTTGCTGAGATGACTCCTCATGTTTGTAGTATTCCCAGTGTGCCTTACTTTCATATGACACTTTTAGCACATGTATCTCCTTTGTCCCATTCTTGTTTTTAAAAAAAAGTCCATACACCAGATATATGGTGACTTTCTGACCCCCCTCCCAGTGTCTCCATCTTTTGTTAGTATTTGCACTTTATATATAAAGATATTTGGTGTTTGTGTATGTCACCTCGTTGGTGGTGTCACAGTTGGCTCCTCTCCTTCACCTCACACCAGTATTTGCTTAATGCATGTGCATCTGCCCGAGTACAGTGACTGAATTCAGTTACAGATTAGCATCAGCTTGTCTTGTTTTTTATTGGTCAGTCATGTTCACTGGGATTGTTTCATTATCACGTTATGCACGCATGCAGAGAAGCATGCATGGAATTGAATGAAGGGGTCCTAGCTGCTCTGACACTTAACTTTACTTTTTGATAAACCGTTAGACGAGGTGACCCTGGTGACCCTGAATGCTCACTGAGTTGCGCTGCAATAGGACTAGATTGCTGGAGGTTTCCCATGATGCACTGAGTGCATCTTCTTCGATCACCTTTTTTGCTCACTGTGTTTATACGCGTCTGCATTTAATCATTAATTCTTATTAATCTCTGACTCTCTTCCACAGTGTGTCTTTTGTCTCGTCTCTCACCCCCAACCGGTTACAGCAGATGGCCTCGCCCCTCCCTGAGCCTGGTTCTGCCGGAGGTTTCTTCCTGTTAAAAGGGAGTGCTTCCTTCCCGCTGTTACCAAGTGCTTGCTCATTGGAGGTCACCTGAAATGTGTGTTGTTGTTTTAGTTTTTGTGTGTGTAAGGGAACATTCTCCCATTCTCAGTGTGGTTTTACACATGTGAGCCTACACCTGGCTTTGCAGTCCATCTTTCGTGTTGTAGGTGTTTACTTCCACTCTGGAGCCTATCCAAGCTGATGTGGGACAAGACGCAGGTCCACCCTAGACAGGTTCAAAGCACAGGGACTGACAAACATTCACACTCACGTTCAGACTTACGGCCAATTTCAAATCACCAGTTACCTTAACCCCACTAATGGCATGTCTTTGGTCTATGGGAGGAAGCTGGAGAGGACCCACACATACACAGGGAGAACATGCAAATTCCACACAGCCAGGTAGTAGACTCAAACCCAGAACTTTGCTGCTGTGAGGCAACGGCGCTAACCACTGCTCCACCTTGATTCATTTTGTCATTTCCCCTCTCTCTTTTCTTTTAACACTTCTCTCTCAGTTGAACTCCACCCCCCTGTCGCTGCCTTGTTCAGGCACACTTTCCAGCCTTTCAGCAGTTGACCTGGCCATGATTATTTAGAGGACTGCACATAAATATGATGGTTAGGGCTCGCCGATAACCTACACAGTACTGTCCACACACAAACAGTCAATCTTGAAGTCATAGTGCTTGTTGACTGTACACATGGGGCAGGGAGTGAGGGCAGACAGAAAGCTACAGTGTTCGGTGCACAGCTTTTTCTTTGGATGCATTGATTGTACTCAGATGTACTGGAAACCTTAACATTGCCCATTACACTGTGGTTATTCATAGTGGTGACTGACGTTGTTCAGTTTTAGGGATGTTCCTCGTAATTGATTAGCTAGTCGTTTAAATGGGCAGAAAAAAAAACACTAGTTGATTATTCCACATGGTGATGTAAAATGTATCAGATGGGGGGGGCGTGAACACACCAGTGTGCCTTTCTGTGAATCCAAAGACCCGTCCACAGGGGGCAGAGTTCAGAGATGTAACAGGGATGAATAATACAGGTGTCTGTAAAGGACACACACCCTCAGTCTATTATGAGATTTACATCACAACACGTGGGAATTATAACCAGGGCTTGCGGCTCGCCTTCATCGTGGTCAAACACAGCTTGTTTGTGTCTGCACACGCCTGAAGGTCACTGAGAATAGAAGCTTTTGTCCTAGGAAGGACATAAGAAGGCACGCTGGTGCTTTTAAACAAGCTTTCTACAACTTCAGTTCCAAAAACATTGGGACCCTGTGTAGAAGGTCAAGCAAAAGTGTACTCGCAGTACGGCTGCCACAAAGGATCGTTCTGATAGTCGACTAATCAGATCATCATCCATTGGCCGTAAAGGGTCCAGCTTATTGCCCCAGCATGCATCTGCTCTTATAGAACTATCATTAGCTTACAGCTCTGAGTGTTTAAGCTATGTGCTAACTACAAATAAAGACAAGATGATAGTTTATTACATTTGAATGAAATGTGCAGATTGTTTGGGTGAAGTTGAATAAACGGAGCTGTCTGCTCCTTGCTATCTAAAATATAACATCTTTGGGATCTTACAAAGCTTCAAACGACGCGTCGACTATTAAATTAGTCGTCGACTAATCGTGGCAGCCCTACTTCACAGTAGAACATAGTTTAGATATTTCATGTTTTTTCTGAGACATTTTGCTTCATAAAAACAATATAAGCTCATTTTTGTATTTGATGGCAGCAGCATGTCTCTAAAAGATGGGTCGGGGCAACAAGAAGCCGGAAAAGTAAGTGAAACAGCTCGAGGACCATTTGGCAACTAATCAGGGTAACTGGTAAACAGTTGCTAACATGATCGGGTATAAAGAGAGTGTCTTAGAAAGGAAGAGATTCATGAAAAACCTTCTACAAACTGGAGCAATTTCAATTTTCCTCAACATAAGAATGTGCTTCATCATGTAAAGCAGATGAGAAGAAGGTTCAGACAGTCCGACGAAGGCTGTGTGCAGAGACGAGGCTGAGAATTGGGCTCCTGTGGTTTTTGGTCCTTCGGGCAGCACTGCATTAAAAATGGGCGTGACTGTGTGAAGCTCCACCAAGCAAAGAACAAGCCAGACGTGAACATGTTCCAGAAAGTGTGCTGTGTACGGGACGCTGGTCTGTGAAGTCCTGCAGTCGTATCATCCTTCGTCCTCAGTCTGTATCAGACCTGAAAGCCGGGCTGTCTGAATGCTTTAGTGCAATAAAAAAAACAGGACTTGGTCGGGCGGATTAAGATTGTGTGGTGACAAATGCAACGAGATTATGAGCCAGTCCTACAAATGGTGATTGGTGCGTTTTGTATTACGTGCTGTGTCATTGCTTCAGGGACATGTCAATAGATCCCTATCTGAGTTCATTAGAAGCAGTTTGTGTTTTAACTGTTTGGGGAAAGTTTAACTGGTGCGCTTGTAAAAGCAGAGCGCTTCAGTGATGGCAGACGAGTGAGTTGTCTAACACTTAAACTTTTTTCCAAATGTATGTCTCGTCTGGTCTTCTCGGGCACATGGCAGAGAAAGTAATGGTGGTTGAAGTGAGAAACACGTATTACTATGTTTTTATAAAGATAGTAACTGAAAACAGGGTCTTTATTGTATTTGTTTTTAAAGAGCATAAGGGATGATGTGCTGTGTTTGTTGGCGCAGCGCCCATGGAGAACGGTGATGCAGAAATGACCACAGAGGAGCCATGGGACCAGAAAGAAGTAGAGCCCAGCGAGGAAGAGCCAGGAGGCGGCTTGTGCGTGGACCGGGGACCAGAAGTGCCAGACGAGACCGCTCCAGAGATGATGGAGGAGGAAGAGGACGTGCTAGTGCCCAAGATTCCACCCACACAGCCGGATGCCCCCAAGAAGGAACACATCAATGTGGTGTTCATCGGACATGTAGGTTAGTGGAAAGTCCTGTTGGCTCTTTGTACTGAGTTAGCATTCACAGGAGTGTGTGTGTGTGTGTGTGTGTGTGTGTGTGTGTGTGTGTGTGTGAGTGACCAGCATATGTACCAACGACTGGTGGTAATTTGAGATTTCTGTCCAATCAAAACATCCAGTTCAGTGTTTTCTTTATGGTGACAAGATTAAGAAAAGGGGGGACGTCCTGCCACATGGTGTTTCACTGGTGTGTGTGTGTGTGTGTGTGTGTGTGTGTGTGTGTGTGTGTGTGTGTGTACGGTGGCTCCTGTTGTTCCTGCTCTGGTTGGTCTTTAAAACAAGTAATCGTGTTTTTGAGTGGTGAAACACACACTTGGTGTTTACACACATCAGGAATGGTAAAATGTCTGTGTTTTATTGGAAAAAGGTGTAGTTATCTACCTTTTTCTTTTTTGGTTATTTGGAAGCTTTGATTAATGTGTGCTGCTTTTCCAGATGCTGGAAAGTCGACCATTGGCGGACAGATCATGTGAGTAGTAGTAGTAGTAGTAGTAGTAGTAGTAGTAGTAGTAGTAGGCTTTTTTCTTCACGTGAGTAAAGTTGCATCCAGCACATCATGCCTTTGACATTAAGCCTTTCATTTACAACAGGTATCTGACTGGCATGGTAGACAAGAGGACCTTAGAAAAATATGAAAGAGAAGCCAAGGAAAAGAACCGGGAGACCTGGTGAGTGGATGCTCTGCTGTGTCTACATGACCTGCTGCTGGTTGCTGAGAGTGACCACGAACACAGCAGCACTTTGTGTCAGCTTTGTTTGTCTTTGAACTATCTTCAGGTACCTGTCTTGGGCTTTGGACACCAACCAGGAGGAGAGGGACAAAGGCAAGACGGTGGAGGTTGGCCGAGCATACTTTGAGACAGAGAAGAAGCACTTTACCATCTTAGATGCTCCGGGTCACAAGAGCTTTGTGCCCAATATGATTGGAGGGGCATCACAAGCAGACCTGGCGGTGCTGGTGAGTCCAGGAAATGATCAGTGCTACTAAACGTTCAAAAGCTTGTGTGTGTGTGTGTGTGTGTGTGTGTGTGTGTGTGTGTGTGTGTGTGTGTGTGTGTATCCAGGAAAGAACGAGGGTTAATAGTATAGCTGAGACTACTAAGTGTAAATCAGGGCTGCCACTGATTGAAGATTGAACTTGACGTGTACCAAAGTCAAAGTGATGCAGAGATGCGCTTCATATCAGAGCCAACACCTGAAACATGGAGTCGGCCGTCCTGGTTATCCAGCCATCATGCGATGCTTGCTCCTCCTCGCTCCTCCTTCACACCCTGCCTGTGTTTTTTGCCACCGGTGGTGAAACGTTTGGTTGCATCTTTATTGAATATAACCAACCTGTTGAAAACATGCCGTGTCCGTAGTTGTTCATACACACTTCCTCTATACATTTCATATGTGTGCTTAACATACTTTCTCCTCCATGTGCTCAAAAGTATTACAGATTGAGAAAACTACAGTACTAGGTATTGAACGGTTTTTTACTTTGACATAGTGAAGAATAATATAAACATGTCAGTGCTGAGGATTCTTCAGTGTGTACCCTCCTTACCATGTGACAGCTGTGATAGGCTCATCTACAGTGTCTTTTTTTGCTGTTATCAGATGAATGACGTTACAGCAGACGGTAGCACAAAGTGAGTGAGTGCTTTGTCCCCCAGGTGATATCTGCCAGGAAAGGTGAATTTGAAACCGGCTTTGAGAAAGGTGGACAGACACGGGAGCATGCCATGTTGGCCAAAACAGCCGGTGTCAAGCACCTGATCGTTTTGGTGAATAAGATGGACGATCCCACCGTCAACTGGAGCCTGGAAAGGTTTGTAGGCTACACAGCAGCTCCAGGTCTGCATGCATGTGGTCCTAAAGCCTGCAGCACCTCTTTGCTTCTCGTGTCATCTGTGAGGACTCCGAGCTGTAGTAGTGTTTCAGACTGTGTCCTGAAAAGGACGCCGTGGTTATCCAGTTTCTGCTCTGCTGACCTCTGAATGCTGTTTTCATTTTTACTTCAACCCCACTTTGTGAAATAAATACGTGTTTATTTTTAAGGCTGAGTCGGGTTATTTCCACTCATCCTGTAGTGTTTGCTGCACGGGCCACACTTTGATACATTGTGTGCTGGTCACTTTGTCTCCTGCTGCTCTCCTTCGAAGACGTTTACATCCACCTGTCTGAACCTCGTAGGTACGAAGAGTGTAAGGAGAAGCTGGTGCCATTTTTGAAGAAAGTGGGCTTCAACCCAAAGAAAGATATCCACTTCATGCCGTGCTCTGGGCTGACGGGCGCCAACCTGAAGGAGCCCGCCAACATGTGCTCATGGTATACGTAAGTACTGCTGTTTCCTCTGCGCCCACGGTGACCGTAGAGGGAACAAACACGACCAATCATTTTTCTATGTGTTTGTCATTGCAGAGGTCTACCTTTTATTCCACATCTGGACAGTTTGCCAAATTTCAACAGATCAAGTGACGGTCCTGTAAGATTGCCCATCGTAGACAAATACAAGGTAATTTCATTCACACATCTAAAAGCTGCAAAACAACCTGGATCACAGTTTAGCATGGTTGGACTGAACTAAGTGCTTCATTCTAGTGCTGGGCAAAACCATGATTGTCCTAATGGATGAATCTAGTGATGAATGTTTGGATGCATCGATGAATCTAATGATATACGTTACTGCTAAGCAGCTTACATGAGTTTAGCATTTACGGAGGTTGGGTGTTTATCTCTGAGTGTGTGTCTACGTGGGGGGTGTCTGGATGAATTAAAGGGTAAAAACCAGCGTTAGTAACAAAGTTGAAAACTTACGGTCGTTTTATGATCGGCCATTTCCACCTTACAAAGCCGGCAAAGACTGAATCACTTCCTGTTCGGTTCAAATATCCCCATACTGTAGAACTGCGTGTTCGGGGGGCGTGGTTTAAGTCCACATGTTACCGCTACTCGCTGCCG
>VURO01043856.1:0-10396 GCA_015108175.1 Pelvicachromis taeniatus
AGATGTGTGTGATGAAAAAAAAAAAAAAAAAAAGTAGAAGTAAATAAATAAAAATGGAAGGGACCCCCCCCCCCCGAAACTGGCTTGGCCTGATCCGCACAACACTCTATCTAATCAGCAACAGGGTGTGTTTGTGGGAGATGAGGCCATAGGGAGAATTTAGGCACTAAAAAAAACAACCCTATCATCATATTTCATAATATATATTTATAATATAAGCAGCTTTGAAGGAGTCATGTAAGAATTAATGTAATACAATCTGTCAAGATGATGCGATGGTTGCCTTAGGATAGCAGCTTAGCACAAAGAGAAAGCATTTAGTCCGCCTCTTGCCATAAGTAAAGGAAAGAAATCTTTCTTCCAGCTTGACTCTGGCTTATAAAGAATGATTCCCTGTAGTATCCTTTTTTTTTGGCTCAACATCAGTATCTTTTTCTTTTTTTTCATTCTTAGAAATGAAACTTGAGAAACTTCACAGTCAAGATTAACTGAACCCCGGACATGAGGCTAGATACCCATTTGCCATCAGAGCTGCATTAATTCAAAGCTCAGAGATTTTGGTCCATATTGACATAGCATCACACAATTGCTGCAGGTTTGCACATCCATGATGGAAATTTCCCATCTCACCACATCCCAAAGGAACTCTGTTGGATTGCGATCAGGTGACTAAGGAAGCCATGTTAGTAAGTGAACTCATTATAATGTTGAAGAAACTAGTCTGAGATAATTTGAGACATGTTGAGTTATCCTGTTGGAAGCAGCCAATAATGGGTACAGTGTGCTCATAAAGCGCTGGACACAGTCAGCAGCAATACTCAGGTAGGCTGTGGCATTTAAGCAACGCACAGTGTTGGTACTAAGGTGCACAAAATGTGACAAGAAAATATTCATCACACCATTATGCTGCCAACAGCCTGAGCCATTGACTCAAGGCATGATGGATCCATGCCTTTATGTTGTTTAAATGCAAGTTCTGACTCTGTCGCCTGAATGTCGCAGCAGAAACTTCTTTTCAATCTTCTGTTGTCCCATTTTGGAGAGCCCATGGAAACTCTACCTTCATTTTCCTATGCTTAGCTGAAAGGAGTGGAAGCTGGTATGTTGTGCATTCAGAGATGCCCTTCTGCATACCTTGGTTGCTATGAGTGGTTATTTTAGTTACTGCTGCCTTACGATCAGCTTGAAGCAGATTGAAAATTCTCCATTGACTTCTGGCATCAACACGATACTTTCGCCCAGAGAAACACTGCTCACTGGATTTTTTTTTCTTTCTTAGACTATTATCTAAACCCTAGAGATGGTTGTGTGGAAAATCCCAATAGATCAGCAGTTTATGAAATACTCAAACCATCCCACCTGGCATCAACAAAAGTGCCACATTACATGTAATTTAAATTACGAGATATTGTTAAATAATAGATCAAATCAGACTTCTAATATTTTTTAAGTAACTCAACAATAGGTTTGTGAGTCAACTATAGCTGTACACCTATAATAACAAGAACACATGAAGCTAGCAGGTACGGTCTATTACAATCACTTTAACAATCTGGAGTGCCGTTTCTGTTCCTGCCTATTAAAGCAGTTTTAAATTATAATCACGAATATATTTAATCAAGAACAATGGTGCTGGAATTGATTTTATGACCGTATAATTTTACCCTGAGAGACTGGGTGGTTTGCAACACTTGGCTTTATTTAAACCGTATCGGCCAAGAGCTTTCGGCCTCTGTGGAACGGAGACTGTCATCAGCCTAATAAGCATTTCCATATTATTCTCACAAATACCATTATGCTGTGGTCAATGAAACGTGTTCTTTTAATAATTACTTTTATGTAGCGCTTTAATATTATGTGGCTTTAACAATGATACATTAAAGTTTTAATTTCCTTTAATTCTCATTTCTAATGGGCTGGTTTCTCTGAGGGCAACGTTGGGCAGATTGATAAAAAATTGATTAGGAAAAAGCATTAAGAGGCCTGAAAAAGATGAGGCTCAAATTTTCCTTGATTTCTCCTCTCATCCAATCAGGTGGGGGCTGGAAGCTTTACAGTGTAATGTAGACAGTTCCCTTTTAAATATTAGCTGAGAGAAAGTTGTGTGTTGTAGATGAGCCTGATTATCTAACTTTCTGAAGCTCATTTTAGTCTCCGCTTGCAACAGAAGATCAAGCCAGCAGCGTTGGAAAGGTTTTAACCATGGCTCTAATCCCTGCCCTGCTGAGAGTCAGCAGAATTGGACGGGAGCGTGTGTGTGTGTGTGTGTTTGTTTGTTAATGTGAGACTGAGGAAAGGGCAGGGCTAAACAGTGAAAGCTATGTGAGTGAAAAAAGAAGGAGAAATGAATAAATGTCATGAGGATATATGATGAACAGAAGTAGCTCTCTGGTTAATTAAAGATATAGAATTGGAACTATTAGCAACTTTCCTTCATGAAAAAAAGATTTACCACATATTTTCATAATGAATGAGTAGATTAAAGTGTGCCGCACATAATAGTGAAAAATTCTAAAAACTGTGCATGAGGTTGGCGTTTGGGGGAGTCACTATGTGAGGTGAAAGCGATACAGAAAGGCAAGGCACTCATGGCACAAAAGGGCTCTTTAGAGGTTGAGAACTGTTCCCATGCAGAAGCCCTTGAAGCTGACATTACTGTGGTGGAGGACCATGGTGGTCCCAAGCCATATTAATTAGTGCTTCTGGCTGTAGCGCCAGTAATGACTCTGGAGTTTTTGGAGCTGAGGCAATGCAAGTGCAAGAGAGAGACCTTCCTGTCATCTGCAATCACTGCTGAAGGGAAAACATGCTGTCCGTAGATGCCTCTGCAACTGTCAGACGCACATGAGAGAAACTACTGCGCCAAATTTAAAATTTACCAGAAGAGGGTTGGAAAAAAAAGCTCCTTCTGTAAATGATGAGAAGATATTAGAAAAGTAGCACAGTTTGATGGTACTGGGGCCATTCTTAAAACGAAATACCTGCAATCAAAAGAGAAAGTCAGAGGAAAATGATCTCAAACTGGTTTATGAAACATGACAAGGAGTTCTCTGTACTTAGATGGCCTACACAGTCACAGGATCTCAAACTTACCACAACTATGTGATGCTATCATATCAATATGGACCAAAATCTCTAAAGACTAGTGGATGAATGTTTTATATTGCAACTGACTCACCATAACAATCTCTTTCACATTTCTTTTCATAACTATGACAGTTAAATACTGTCATGTAAAACAGATCGTGTACCCATACTGTAGTATGGAAAAACTGAAAAACAGAAGAAAAAAGAAAACCTTCATAAATCAAACTCCAATATGACAGATAAAAAAAACCTTGTATAAACCAGTCAAGTTGCAGTTTACAATATATCCATCTCTGCTCTGCCCCTGAGTTATGCTATTGAATAGTCCCAAGATGTTTGCAGCAGCACGGCGCTGTGAAGTTGATGTGTGACCTACTATTTATAAAATGTCAAAATTCATTATTTTCCTGTTAGAAATATGTGAAAAATTTCTACATGATTAACATCTGAATTCAAGACTCAGGGGAAAAAAATTATTTTGTGATCTTGACCTTGCTTGATCGGGAAATTCTAATCAGTTCAGCTATGAGTCCAACTGACCCTTTGTACTAGAGGTATTGAAATTCCTTGCAGCCATCCTTGATAAATCCACAAGAACGGAACAGAAGCGAGGCCACACAACCTTGACCTTTGACCAACAAAATCAAATGAATTCATATTTGAGTCTAAGTTTGGTGCCAACAAAGACACTCCCATGAGATGTTCCTAATATAAAGGTGTCTGGACAAACTGAAGTGAACATAGTGCCCGCGGACATGGCACAAAGGCATAAAAATATTCTTTTTTTAGGGACAGGCACAGAGAAACCGAGCTTTAATAAAACTGTCTGCTCTGTCTGTTCTTTCGCAACAGTGGAAAGAAGTTGTGAACCCAACGTTAACACAGCTTTTAGGTTGACATGTCCAACTTGTTGCCTGGATACGCAGCCAGGAGTCTTGGCGAAAGCCACGTCTTTGGAAGGTGCTGATCAGGTAGGCTACAGTTTATTTTTGCTGCAAACTGAAATGAATGAAAAGGTGAGAGGGACTCAAACCAGTGAGTTTGCTGAGTGTACAGGTAAACTATGAAATGAAAATCACTGTAAAGCTATGCGTTGAGTTGCTTTGGATGTTGCAGTGACCCATTTTACGGACTCAAATTGTTATTTTATAAATTATAATTATACAACCACTGAGCACAGCTATTAATAACACAAGGCTTTTGTTCAGACCTCTCAAGTGGGCAGTTTTCTTCTGTCAGTAACAGAGATCGGATATGTTTGGTGTTTTAGACAAAACTAGCAATCTGAAAACACAACCTCTGATTTCTGGGATAAATATAAGCAGTGCATATGTACACGTTTAAAATCTTTTATCAATCTATCAATCTAACTGTAATCAGATATTTTTTAATACATTCATTAATGCATTGTTACAGATCAATCAATGAAGGAACTTATCAGCGGCTGCGGTGCTAGATGGATGGCTGGAAAATATAAAACAATAGCAGTTGAGGCCTTCATGAGCTAAGAGAAGGAAAACAGCAGTTCTGCCTGCTGCTTTTTTCAGCATACATCGATCCAGCTACTTATTAGTCTAATGAGCACTCTGTGTGATGATATACTAGGGCTATTACAACTTCTCAGCTGCATGCTCACCAGTATATAGCTGAAAAAACAGACACTCAGGGTTTTGCTTTATGGTCCATATCTTGGTTTGGTTTTATTAATGATATGATAACTGCTAAGTAAATTATTCATAAATGATCACTGATCTCATGTTTAAGGAAGCATAGCTTTGATCAAAGAGTGATGATTTCTGTTGGCCATCCTTTTTAAAAGGCCGCCTACGAGGAACGATCAAAGCCCACTCGTGTTAACACATTTGTAGGTAAGGAGTCATCTCAAAGCATTAGTTTTCCTTTTAGTTTTATTTTATTTTTTTTTCATTTCCCCCACAAATCACATGCATTTGTTTTAGTTTTCCAGCACATTTTTTTCTCTGGCTGTCCACACGCATCCCCTCGAGTGGTTTTGTGCCCCACCAGGAGTGTCCTCCCGACTGTTTAAGATCCAAAGTCTTAAGCCTTTGCCATTTTCACAGCTCTGTACCTGTGCAGAGCGAAGGATTATGGAAATAACAACCAGTGCACACTTTACGGAGATGTGCTCGGATGCAGTCCTCCAACAGGGCAGCAAGCTCTGTTTGCAAGCCTGTGTTCAATAGTGGTTGCCCGACTGGTCATTGCTTGAAAATTGGAAATTGGAAAAATGGATGAAGGAACAAAAAAAAAGACAGATCAAAGAAGGATGGAGATAAAGCACACATGATGGGTGCAGTGGACATGTTTGATGTTTTTTTAAGAGTTCAAAATGTTAAACTCATTTTACAATTTGTTTCACATATTTTTTAGATTGCCTCTAAGTCCTGGTAAACACTTACAACATGTATGCATACATCTGCAAAACTCTGCACAGCACTAATGCAGAATCAATTCTGTATCACGCCGGTGTCTTCAGAGGAAAGAGTCATTGCAAAATCTGTACAAAGTTCCTCTGATTTATCACTTTTATCATAGATTTTTATCCTGATAGCTCAATTAATCACCTCTGCCTCAAGGCGCACTGACGCTGTCCTGGTGGCATTTGATGGATCAACATGTTACCATGTTTGTTTTCCCTTTAATTTGTCACAAATATGTGTATATG
This sequence comes from Pelvicachromis taeniatus, assembly GCA_015108175.1. Classification (NCBI taxonomy): domain Eukaryota; kingdom Metazoa; phylum Chordata; class Actinopteri; order Cichliformes; family Cichlidae; genus Pelvicachromis; species Pelvicachromis taeniatus. The sequence continues at coordinate 5,774 of VURO01043856.1, forward strand.
TGTAGCGCATGGTAAAATAGTTCTAACTTAAAAAGCTAAACAAAGACTCATGGAATGGTATGAAGTTCATTAAATATCAAATCACACACAAAAAGTAAATCACGAGCTTCTCATCCTTTACTTCACATCACAAACAATAAACTAAGGTTATTAACTCATAGACTGTATAAAAAGGATGGCTGTGATGTGGGTTGTTGCTCTTGGATTTTTGTTTTTAAACTGTTAACATTAGCTTTTTGGCTTCCATCATGTTTCAGACAAGAGGGAGGGTGGAGTCCTAAGTTATGAGAGTACACCATAAAAGACTCACTAGAATTTTCTTCGTATCAAAACTGAGCCACGTCTCGAATGATCTGTCCTACACAGCGAGTCATTTTTATTTGTCAGAGAATGCCATTAAAAATTCTCCACAAGGCATCAACACTTAAGGGACTGGAATTAGTAGAAGTGAACTCAAGTAGACAGCAATGTGCTACAGATCCCTGTCTAGGGGACACGTAGCAATCAAAGCAGCCACACCCCTAACCCTAAGCCTTATCAGTAAACGCACAGTGTGAATCACTTCAAAAGATTACAATCATCTGTACAGTATGAAAACTATTCATTCAGATCAAAATTATGCATAGTTGTTTTCTAATTCTTTCTATTTCTTAGCTGGACATTTTAACCCTTGGTTTTGTCTCGTTATTGGTGCCTCAAGTGGTCAGTAGAGGAAGGGCAGTTTTTGGCACCAGTGGCTTTATTTTTCAGCCTCAGTATGGCGTTATTTTTGTACCTCTATTCTGAGCCAACGTAAATAATTTTTGCAAGTAAAAATGTTGCATTTTGAGGATAAAATTATTTTGAGCTAACAAAATTCGTTGCTGCTTTCAAGAAATGTATTTCAGTGTTTGCTATTATCCATATACACACACAATAACAGCCCCTCTCAATCAGTTGTCGGCATTTGCTCTTGCTCAGATCTTTGCTCTGTGTGCTGACAGACATCTGCGGACCTGCTCTCAGTGGGAAACTCGCGCGCTCAACATCTCTGCTCCCTGCATGCTCAACTCTTTCTGTACACTGTAAATAAATGTACCACAAAACCAACCAATCACAGACTTGAATGGAAAAATTCTGATTGGCTCTTCTGGTCTCCAATCAGCTCGCTAGCTCTAGTGCATTCCGGAAACACTGTCCAAAATGTAGCTAAACCCATTTTTGGTTTGTATGTTTAATTATTTTATTTAAAATTTTTTTAAGACCATTATTGGTTTTAATGTAGTTTAAACCAAACCACTCCACTGGATTTAGCTACATTTTGGACAGTGTTTCCAGAATTGTCTTAGAATAGAGGCACAAAAATAACGCCATAACCCAGTAGGTAACCCGTTGGGTTCTCTGTGCTAAGGCAAATCTGGAAACACTGTCCAAAATGTAGCTAAATCCAGTGGAGTGGTTTGGTTTAAACTAAATTAAAACCAATCTTTGCTGAATATTTGTGATTTTTTACATGAATGATGGCACCACAGCCCTCCAGAAGGACCTTCACCATGATGAAAATGTAGAAATCGCACATGAAAATGTAGAAATCGCACATCCTTTACTCCAAAAGAAGCCGAGTGATAATGTGCAACTAATAAAAACATTACTGTCCCAGGCGACGATAAAAGATCTACAAGCTCCTTTGTGTGCTGAAGACTCATTTGAAGTATTTCTGATTAAAATAATATTTTTTGTAACTAACACAGTGGCGTTAAACTCAAAATCTCTCTGCTGAGATAGAACATTTTACTTAACCAGAGCCTTTTTTGAAAGCAACTCCAGAAATTAATTAAATAGCATGGTGTGAGAGATAGAAAAATTGAATAGGAAATAGGAAAAAAAAACAAAAAACCAGAAAATCTACAAAAGCTTTGTTCTGGCATAATGCCCGGCTGCCCCTTGAGTTGTTTCTGGCACTGTGTGAACAGGACTCACAAGCTGAGACTTCCATGCTGTGACACGCAACGACCTAGAGGTTGTATTTGCAGACTCCAGAGAGTGAACTCTTTTTCAGTTCGTCAGATTAGCGGGTTAATCAAACAATTGGCAGTTGTTTGGACGTACAATAGAAAATAATAGACTATTCATTACAGAGGCAGACCTTCTGAAGATATGCACTAGGGATGAGGATCAAGCTGGGGACATTGTGTGTCTCTACAAGCCTACAAATGAGAGATTTTTCCGTTATCGTCCCCAAAATTTATTAGAAAAAAAAAGAAATGTTAAAAACTCAAATGATAAATGTATTTCTTTATTAGCTTCACAGCATTTTATACCAGCATCTTTCTAGAGGGCAAGATAGAAGAAGCCACGATGTTCTTAAGACCACCAGGTCATTGCTAAATGCACAGTCATGAATTTAAGAGCACAAAGATCCCAGTGGCTGTCACTTATCTATTCAGTGATACACTTGGCCTCTGAAAACAAGTAAAATAATCACAGTGTCAGCATTATTCTTACGTTGTGAACGAAAAAAAGGGTTGTGTGATAATTTTCTCATTATTAAAGGACGGCGGGGACGACAGAAAACACTCGATCGTGTCTGGAAGACAGCGTTTGCCAGGAGCGCGGTTCTCCCACATTAAGCAATTATTCATACAGACTTTGATGTGTATTGTCAGACTGACGGCCAGGCAGACTTAAAGCTCCTCTTCGCTCCACTGACTCCATCAACCAAAAACAACTGAGGTTCAGCAGACCACGCAGTCCACCTTACTGTCAGTCGTCCACAGCTAAAACAGAATAAGGCTCCACTTATTAAGCTCTAGTGCTTTAAAAGGCTTTCCACCTGGAAGTCAGCATAGATGTGTATTTTTTCTTTTTAGGAAACTCTTGCATGAAAGATCTACAAATAATGAATCTCGATGTATGCATACACAGAAACCACACACCACATCTACAGGGTTAAAGCTAGGATAGAATATACTTCCTAAGAAGAAGAAGTTTGAATAGAATCTATGAGAATGTCTTTTTTAACCTACTTAAGATCACATCCTTTTGAATCCTCATTCAACATTTACTAACCACAGTAGCACTGATTGAAAGCACAAAAAAAACTTTATGTATGGAAACATTTTGTGAGTTAAATATCTTGGATATTTTCAGATTTCTTGTAACAGAACAGAACATTTTTATCCATCTGCCGGCCTGCCCACACCGAAACCCTGCATCTAAACAGCTCTGAAAGGATTGTCATGAAACAGGTGCCCAGCAACTGAATCCTTTTCCTCTAACACCACCCCGAGGTTGACATTTGTGGTTTTGAGTGTCTCAACAACAATTGGATTTCTGTGATATTTGGAGCAGACATTTATTTCACCCTCAGGATGACCTGTAATAACTTTAGTAATGCTCTGAATGTTGGTGCTGTCACCAGGTCCACATTTCTGTTTTTCTCATCTCCTTTGATCAAAAACCTGCAAAACATATTACACCCACACTCGATAAATGTACACGTTTAACAAACAGCATATCAGCAGTGTCCTTGTGAGCTGATGTTAAACTGTATCTGAATGCACTGCTGAATTCGATAAGAACAAATGCATTTTAATGTCTTTCTCTGATGTGTGCAGTAATAACAGTCTTTGTACATTTCCGCCATTGCTTAGACACAAGGTCTGTACTACAAAGTAAGCACAACATACCCAGAACTTCCTCTAGTTATCAGACTTTACTAAGCCTAATAAATCTTAGAGAGTCAGGGAGGGTATGAAATTAGTGACAGATATATTAAACGCGGCAAAATAGCATGTGAGCGCACTCGCCAAAAAGGGCTCATAGGTCTTGTTAGCTTTAAGGGTGATTTACAAAAGTGGCGCTGTTTTCTACGCACATTTCAATAACAAGGGGAAAAAAACTGGTTAAATATCAGTGCAATTAGCAGCAAATTGCGTGTTGCGAACATTAGAATTGGTTTGCATGCTTGACTTAAATATCCTCCTTCCCATTTTGTGCCTTGAGAAAGGAGCAGCCTTGTATAGATATGGGTCCGACGAAGAAATCTCTGCATTCCCACCTTGTATGTGCAATGTATTCACTGAGCTCTCTATATAAACAACAACAGTACCCAGTTTACACTATCGCAACATGTTAGTAAATTTAGCCCTTAGTGCTTTAATGAATAGCCAACTAGTACATGCTAACAGTACAGTACTATCCTCATCATTCTGTTGGATGGTGGCACGGTGGTTAGCACTGTTGCTTCACAGCAAGAAGGTCCTGAGTTCAATTCCACCATCAGGCCGGGGTCTTTCTGTGTTTGCATGTTCTCCCCGGGTACTCCGGCTTCCTCCCACTGTCCAAAAACATGCAATTTGTGGGGATAGGTTAATTAAAAACTCTAAATTGCCCATAGGTGTGAGTGCGAATGGTTGTCTGTCTATGTGTGTTAGACTGACGACCTGGCTGAGAATGGATGGATGGATCATTCTGTTGGCTCTAAAATGAAAAAGGTACGACGGCTTCAGAAGAAACAATCTGGTCATTTAAGCCTGTTACTAGGTGTTGCCAGGCAACCTGGTGGGGTTTTAATGTATTGTGTTGAAATAAAAAAAAAAGATACAATGCTTTTATCTGCTGCTATAGATGCATAAATGTAAA
>VURO01043856.1:10416-36887 GCA_015108175.1 Pelvicachromis taeniatus
ATTTTAAATGTAAATAAAAAAAAAAAAAAAAAAAAAAAAAAAAAAAAAAAAAAAAAAAGTATGTCATTTTAGCCTGTTGCTATAGGTGGCTGCTAGGCTACATAAAAATATCAAAATATCTGAGATAGATAAGAACCTTCAGAGGCCGAAAATTCCCAGGTTTGTTGGAAGTGTTGGCTAAGCAAACAGACAAACATAGGGATAGAAATGAGTGTACTGCAGTAAGATAAAAGATATTTAAACAGCAGTCCATTTACCATACAGCTCTGGGATCACAGATAACACATGTATCTGCTGTGCAAAGCTTCTATCTGAAAGGGTGAACCAATCAGAAGAAAGTTGGTTTAAAAGAAGAGGAGCTAAAACAGCTTGTTTCACACTACGGATGGAGTGAAAAGCTTCGACAAGGCTCAGTATGAAATAAATAAAACTGAAAATCATGCAAATAAACTCGAGTAGAGTGTAAGAATAAATATATGCATCTAGTAATGAGAAAAACTGGCCTCTTTTAAGGTTGACCTTTGCATTTTGTCACACAAACATGCGTTTTCTGGGAACACTGTAGGAACATATAAGTAGGCACTTTAATTTTAAAACGAGTCTGTATTTGTCTTAAAACCTAAGCGAAGAAAAAAATAGTAGTAGCCTGGGGACATTTCTGCATATTTAATGAGTCTTGTCCCCTGCAGTACTGCTTGTTTAATTCATACTGCAGATTACCATTAGAAATGAAAAGTTTCAGACAGTTAAAACTGCTCTTGAATAAATAAGAACCTTAATTCCCTGCTAGCAGTAATCTGTGACTTTATACCACCCACTATGCTTTAGCATTTGGATGCTTTTAAGTATTTTCTGTTTTCTGCTTGCTGCTAGCAGATTTATTTTACAAACAAACGTGCCCGAGGACCTTCATTTGCAAAGATGGATTTTGTCATGTTATTTTCATGATGAAATTAACTGTTCCAACAACTGGTTTGTAAATGAAATTCTATTGATCATCAAAAAAAAAAAGTATCAGGGCTTAAATGGCTTCTCGGTAGGTTTCTTGCTCGCACAGCCTTTCCAAGAGTCTGCAATTGTGAAATGAAGCCTCTGAAATCAATATGTGCCAAAGTCAATTTTTGCTCATTATCATCCAGATCCTGGGTGTTATTAGGAGTCAATACCTGGAAAATGCCTTCATCAACAAATACTGGGCTTGCACAAAGTAGCTGTGTTCAACTAAACATCATAATTAACACACAAGATGTCTCTGAGAACGAGTGCCCACGGTCAAATGAGAGGAATTAATATCAGTCTGTCACGTTAACGTAGCCAAACTGGGAATGCTTTTCAGGCACTTTCATCAGCACTCACAGATTTATTGCGTTTTTAAATGTCCAAATATGGACTTTCTATTCCAATATATTTACGAGAACAATAAAGATGTGAGGGAATCATTTCAAATACAAACCAGACAAATCCTCTTTAATTGGGAATGTAATTAAATAGTAAATCAAATAACATGAAAAATTGAATCTGTTAACACGTATGCCCTCAGAGCTGAGTGCAGCGCAGCTTTAAAAAACACAGACAAAGGCAAACACATGCAAACAGAGAAAACATTTTGCCAATCTTGGACAGAAAAAATAAAAATATTGCCATGTGAGAAAACTGTTGGAATTTGTTTAGCCAAGTGTTCTGAATTCAGTCAAGTGAGGATCCAAATGCAGACACTGGAGACAAGTCTAACCTAAGAAAAGGAAAGCTTTAATGAAAGCTGAGGGATGAACTGCAAAACCAAATCGATGGGTTGGCAACGTATGTTAGGCTTAAAATCAGAGCTTTCAGTATCATTAAAGTAAATATTGTTTCACCTTCACCAGAGGAACCAATACTGTATACCTTACAGTGCACGTAAAAGTGCAAGATTCTTTCCCCAACAATATCCAAAGCATGATAAAGATTTCCCTTACTTTCACTAATGAAGAAAGACAATCAGGAAAATTACAGTAGTGCAAAGTGCACTGTAAAGTCACAGGAATTTGCATGCACACAGTAGGTGATGCAGAAATTAATGTTTCTATGTTTGATACCAATCCGCTGCCAAATCTGTTTTATGTTGTTGGAATTGAAAATAATAGTCATGCTGGAAAAAAAGTGTGTACTCATTCAAAAAAAAAAAAATGCTTATAAATTCAAAATTCATCATTTTCTGAGGTCAAATGATGCATCAAAGCCTCTTTTTTTATGAGAGCTCACATAGAGCCTGAAGGATTCTGGGTTAATGAAGAAAACTGGCCATCATCATGATCCTTTTTATTTCTGACTAGCATTTCAGGTCTCATCAAGCGAGCTAAGGCAAAGCAAGCCCGGCTATGTTGAACTTCATGGTATAACCCTCTGGTATAAACAAAACAAAACCCAGTGAGGCACAAGGAGGTCAAAGAGAAGGTAAAACACACAAACTGGCTGGCGAAGAGAAGAGAAGCACAGGAAAAATAGCACCTGAAAACAACTGAACGCTACAGGATACTACCGACACCAAGACTGTGTGCCGTGCAAATCCCGAAAACAACAAAACAAAAAAAACTTCAGTTTATTTATCAGTTTATTTAGCAGATGGTGGCTAAACAAATGGCACACTCATTAAAACCACAGTCTGGCATTTGCTGTGTGAAATAACACTTCTGATCTTGTTCTTTCACTGAAATTAATGCTTCATTTTTTTTAAAGGACTTTTGATGTCGACAACACTGGCATCAGGTCAGTTTGTGTGTTGGGAAATCAGAGATGAGTAAATGAATGAACTGCAGCTACAAATGAGGACTGTACTATGAAGCAGGATTTCATCTTATAACTTAAACTGTACTTTGAAGGTACATTGCCATTGTAGCTTATGCTGCCAACGCAACCTGCTCCAACACATGTTATCGTCTAGAGATCAACAGCTATGAAATTGCTGGCCGGTGAGATCTCTGAAAAATAACAATACGATTCCTGGAAGATCCCTTGGTCCTCTGTGCTCAGATAGGAGTCTAATGTCTTTGTGTTTCCCTGATGAGCATCTGTCATAAATAGAAATTCTTTGTTTCCTGTGAGTTGCAAGGAATTTTACAAGCTAAAATTGCTTGCAACTTTACCAAGCCTACATTTGAATTTATACTTGCTCTCAGCCTGTTAAACTCTACCAGGACTGTAGTAGATATAAGAAAACCTAAAGCTCTCTTTTAAACATTAATTTAGTGCATTATACTTGATCAGAATCTCCCCTAGGGCTATCTTAATGATGAATCTGGTAACTCATACAGGCGGTATTTCATGACAGCTTTATTTCCTGGCTTGGAATAAGCTAAACTTTATTCAAATAAAGTAGCAGATCCTGTCCAGTCTTACTGACCAAAATATTGAAAGCACACAGACATTCATTGAGTGCTTTTAATACTCACACACACGCTCACGCCACTGTTTCATTTCCAACAGCTGTGTTACTTTCATTCTTTATTATGTGTTTAACCTCATCTTATTTTTCATATATTTACGTTCTATGTTCCCTTAAAAAAATCTGCTGCTCTGCTGCGAGTACACTTCTTGATGTTGTGTGTTATGCTATTTATGTGAAATAAATGTCCCTTAAAGCATTTCTGTAACTGGGGTTGTTTTCCAGCTTCAAAAGACTGAAGGAAATCCTCTATCAAGTTTGTCTCCCCATCACTGGGTTTACTCTGGTGCCACAACAACAAAGTAAAGCCAAAGTTGTGACCTCTTGGCCTGTTGTCTTTTTTTTTTCTCTACTTTTTGTTGTTGTTTTGTTTGTTTCAAGGCTGTCAGCTCGGGTCGGGGTGCAGAAAGACATGGTTGGAGCCTGGTCAAATGTCACAGGAATGAAAATCCTATCAAGCCGCTTCGGCAGTACACTGACACCCTGCTCCTGGACAAATGGGTCTGAGTGGAAGGACTTATAGTAACTATTAGGTGTTGGCTGGAGCCCATGTAGACGTGTATGTGTTTTATGATTACACATCTATACAGCACAGTGATTCTGATGTAGACTGGATGCCACCAAGGAGCTAAACTTTGGTTTGACACAAGGGTGTCTAACTCTTATGAAAAAGGTCAAGAATGTTTAGGAAGCTCTACATAAAATTAAAAGTTGATATATGATAAAACAGGAGCTGTTAACAAGCAGATCTAAAGCTGATCATCTGTCATTACTGGTCTGTATTTTGACTTGATGAGTTTCATGTGATAGAAAAATTGAATGATACAAAAAAAAAATGCTGCCAAGCTCAATTTTCATCTTCTGCAGTTGGCTTACTTCAGTTCCAGCAGCACACTTTATAAATTTGCCTTCATACCAAGTGTTGCCCTCGTGTTTATTGCTATGTTATTTTTCAGTTTGAGAATCTCATTCTTAACAGCACAGCTGTCCAGGTGGAACAGTGATACTACTTTGGAGGCTACGCAATCTACATCAGTACTTGGACCAAACATGAAACACGGATAACTGATAACAGGCTCAATCAATGTAAAGTCAGTAAAATGCCTCATAAATTCAAAGTCTTTCCCCCTGATATTAAAGTAATGCAGCTGCATCACTTCCAGCTCAATTTTTCACTGACTGACTTTATAAAGTAATTACTGTTCATCTTTAAGTTAAACTTATTTAGCAGTTTGCCACTGGTGGTCATCGACGTGTGGATATTCTGCATATTTAAAAAGTTTAAGAAAGTCAACAAAATAGATGTGCTTAGCCATCAGATATTTGTGTGCAACAGCAGATGTGAGTCTTCTTCATCTGTCTCCAACAGAATAACTACAGTACTCTCCATAGACATCTGGAATAGATGAAACGTCCTTTATTACAGTCTTTCATGTCTAAAATCTAAATACACTGTGCTTGCTTGTGAATTATAAAATAATCATTGGACTGGCCCAGAAAGTCTTTGAGTGTATGGCCATTTTAATGGGGAAGTAATCCTGTAGGTTCTGACCACAGTTTTTAAAAGTAGTTTGTTGCCAACCCTTTGTTGAAAGAGCAACATTTACACTGAAGTATGATGCAGCCTATGGATTTTAACATGGCCCTCTTGTTCACACTTACATATTTATATTCTCCTTTGACTGTAGCAGAGCAGCTTTGCATCATTCACAGTAAAAATAATCCTTATTAACTGTATCTCATACTTGTCTTTGGTGCATCCCATAAGCCTCTCCACTTTCTGCTTTAGCTCTTCTTCCTTTAAACCACCCTTCCATTATCAAGTTGTGTGGCCACCCACCAGAACAAACCAACAGAAGTGTTTCAGTGCTACTCTTTACCCTACTCACACTGTGTAAACAGGCTTAGTAGCAGTCTGAAAAAAAAAAAAAAACTGGTACAAAGACAAAACCCTATGGACCTACGAACAGACACAAGTCAATAATACCATAACACGAAACACACTCAAGACGCACATGGATGTCTTTGACACGAGCCCTTTTTTCCAACTGCTAAACTATGTGGTTTAAAATTATGAATTGTCCATTCATGTTCATCTATCTATCCATACTCGTGTGGGGGGGAAAGCCCATCCCAGTTACCATAAGGCCAGCCTGTCACAGGGCTAACACGTGGATTTGTTTTTTTTGGCTAAATGTTTAATGCATATCATGGCCTACAAAGGCCACCGTTGCTTTCTGCACAATGCACTCTGACTCGGTGATGTACACTGGGTGCACTCTGTCCTTAAACAGTAGTTATAATTTATGCAATGAGAGAGTAGTACTGTATTTCCAGTCAAAAGGGGAAAATAAAGAAAGTAACATCAGTTTTTACAGTTGTCCTGTCAATATGAGCAGCAGAGCGAGTGGGAAGATGTTTGTGGATCTTAACAACTTCCAAAAGACCCTTGGCTGTGTCCGTGGCCTTTTCGTCCCAATGCATCTGATTCATTTAGTCGACTCATAAATGCTGCTGGTTTTAAACAGTGATTAAAATTAAACGTACTGCCTGCAATTTTTCTCCCACAAGGAATCTAAACACCCTCGGATAGAAAGTGAAAAGCACAAAGAAATGCGAAAAACTGTAACGTCTCGCATCTTTAATGAGCTCTCAGGGGTTAGCTCTGCAGCTTTCTTCTCTAATGTGCCCATATTAACACTTAAATAAATTCATTTTAGAATTGTATTACTTACTTACAAGGTCCTATTGTACATGGCCAGGGTCCTGCTTATAGCAGACCTGCTGAGATCTCTACTCCACAAGTTGGCCTCCTCTGTTCATCAAAGCAGGGCCTTTTAACTGTTCCACATTCTCAATTTAAACCCAGATGTGACCACGCTTTTGAGGTTGCAGCCCCCAAACACAAACAGCATTTCTCAGTTCGGCCATATCTGGATTGTTTTAAACAACTACTGAAAATTCATTTTTATGGGTTAACTTTTTTCGTAATCTTTCACCCGTTGGATTTGGCTATAGTTCACACCAAATGCTTGCTTGGAAGAAAGGAATTATTGTTAATATTAATACTACTGTATATAGACACATTGGATGCAACCATATGGCAGCCGGCAGATGCTGGCCTGTAATTATGCAACATGTGAATATGAAACAGACTTGAATAAGAAAATAGAGAAGGACTCTAATGCTGTGGTGGATGCTTATCTCTGAAATTACTGTTAGTGGAAAAGGTTATACGAGAGCTGATGACAGAAGAAACCATTGATTTTTTTCACTTCTGCGGCCGTCTTCAATTTGATGTACAACCTGAGTAAAGTTCAATATGCTTTCTTTGTTTACATGTTCGTCATGCGGATAATAACAAGCTAAAATATCTTACACAATGTTGTCTATTTCAGAATGGTTTTGAAAACTTTTGTGCATGCCACCCAGGATAATATAGCAGTTATATATATAAAAAAGAGTGAGACAGCAAACTTTGCACACAGTTTTCCATTACATACCAATATCAGAGTTAATGAGTCCAATGAGCCTTCGGAGACCTGTATTATTGATGTTGAAATGCAGCTCTGCTACGCTATCGGTTAACAAGAGATGTGAGCTATCTGTCACAGCGCATTTCCTTGGGTCGAATTCAGAAAGCGGAGGCCAGATTGATACAAATAACTACTGTTTCAATTATTCAGGCTCATCACGGTAAAATGAAGATTGTTCTGACTTTATTACACTGCACTGAGACTGAGGATCAAGGATGAAAGACAGGATGCATATTTAATACTTGAGCATGACTTTTCTCTCCCCTTATAGTGCTTTACCTTAAGTTAAGTTCAAAGCAATCCTGTCTCCCGGAAATAGTATGTATATACAGCTCATTTAAATGTATAGACAAGTGGCAAATTAAAGGGAGAAAAAAGAAACGCTGTGCTAAGGTGGTTGACACGATTCTTTCAAAAGACTGTCTCACTTTTGGGATTTTAATGATGGTGGATGGATGGATGATTGCTTTCTGTAACACGTCAGGCAAAGATTTCCTGTGAGTGATCACATGGTTTGACTGTGAAGACCACTGCATATGTTTCCCATCCTTTTCAAACTCATTAAAACATATGGATGGGAGGCACTGTCATTCTGCAAGAGACCACCCTCATCAGGATAGAAATGTTTCATCACAGAACAACTGAAGACTTCAGATGCAAAAGGCTCGAAACGCCACCTCTGTGAAATATGAGAGAATGATATCAAGTGAAAGCTCTCAGTGCGTAGTACGAGGTAATCAAATGCTCTCGCCTCAAATCCCAGCTAAATCCCACACTGAGCCGCTTTCAAAACATGGTCTGTTGGCAAATCTGTTATTGTTTCATTAAAAAATGTGCTTTTATTTTCTGCTATTTCATGTGTTCGTACTGTTTGGTTATCACTATTTAATTTTGAATTCTGTTTCCATCCTTTGTGATGTTTCTGCTTCATCTTTTTTCTTTTTATTTTGCAACTGTTTCCCATGTCTTGTCAAAACTGGTGTTTTTTTTCACTCACTACATAAATCTTTCCTTACCTGACTAACAACCTTTAATCTAAAATTAGAGTTCACCTGAGAGTCCCCAGGCACTCAGGATGGGGACTCTTTTGGCCCAGACAGCCATGGGGAGAAAACATACAGGTAAGAAACACAATTTTTGCACTTAAAATGTTTTGCTCATTAAGGTGTGAAATTGTTTTCCTTCCTATCACCTCAAGTAAAAGTTAAAATTGTTATTTTTTTTGTTGGCCTAACCAAACTTGCCATGCTAAGCTATATTTCTATCCCTAGGGCAGAACTTCACCAGTAGCAGCAGGTCTACTAACAAGGAAACACCCACAGAAAAAGTCAAGCATTAAAACATTAGTATGAAAGTTATCCATGTGTAAATATAGGCTGTTTATCTAAGTAATGAAGAGGCCCAAAATTACAAGTGGTTTCTACAAAAAAGCACAGGAAGGAAAAAGTGGGTTAATTATTTGATCTTTCATGCATGAATTATGACCTCAATCAGGATTTTTTCTTAATTTTTTTTTTTTTTCTAATTAGAACACACAAGATCAGTTATTTAATGTTTAAGTTTGAACCAAAACCAGAAACACAAAGCAAAGGTGAAAACACACCCATAGAGACTCCCATTGCAGAAACATGGTCAGCAAGCTCAGGCTCTGGATGCAGAGCACGGGTCAGCATACGGTCACTCTGGGTTCTTTGCTAGCTTTGTGGATAATTGTGTTAACACATCTAAAGCACTTAAATTAAAATGGGGTTTTATGGCAAGTGGCTATCTTTCAAATGTTATACATTATAAAGTTAAAAAAAACAAAGTTGTCCCAGGGCACTATGCGGTTCTGTGAAAAACTACATACACCCCATGTTTGTGTACCAACATTTGGCAGCAATAACTTGAAGTAATTAGGGTTTTTTTTAGTTAATTTATTAGACTCTCACGTTGTTGCAAAGTACTTTTGGCCCACTCTTGTTTACAGCTTTGGTTCAGTTCATTAATGTTTGTTGGCATTCATTTATGGACAGTTTTACTAAGATCCTGCCACATTGTTTCAGTTATGTCGCTGTCTGGACTTTGAGTGGGCCTGTTGCAGCCACCATGGTACTTTTCTTTTTCAGTCGTTTTCTGGAAGATTTGTTGCTGTGAATGGGATCATTGTTCTTTTGTTGGCCAAGCTTTTTCTGTCAGACCAATGGCTTCACATTGGTCTGACTTCGCATGGGGTGGCTGTAGCTCAGGTGGTAGAGCAGGTCATCTACTGATCTACTGACGGTTGGTGGTTCGATCCCTGACTCCCCCAGTCTGCATGTCAAATATCCTTGTGCAAGATATTAACCCCAAGTTGCTCTCCGATGCATCCGTCGAAGTATGAATGTGTATGAATGTATTAGTTAGAGCACTAAAAGTACACAAAAAGTGCTTGTGTGATTGGGTGAATATGGGTGTTGTATAGAGCGCTTTGAGTACTCCGGGAGAGCAGAAAAGCGCTATATAAGAATCAGTCCATTTACCATTTACCACATTTGATTCTAGAACACTTTGGTATACAGAGGAGTTCATGATAAACTCAAAGACCGTAAGATGTCCAGCTCCTGTGGTATAAAAAACGCACAAATCCACACCCTTCTACCACTGTATTTGGCAGTTGTAATGAAGTATTTGTGCTGATATACTGCGATTGATTTTCTTTGTATTTTATGACCAAACATAAGGTACAACACCATTCAATTCAATTTTTTATTTTGTTGTGTGTGTGCGTGTCTGTCCCGTTTGGCTCTTTAGCTATCAGAATTACTGTCTGAAGGCCAAGAAAGATGCCCAATGGATTTATTTCACCAAGTGGATCATCACGGCCTTGCCGTATTGGTCCATTTGATTGACCTTTGTTATTATTATTTATTTATTTTATTTTATTGTCAGTTGTTGGGAGATGGGAGATGGGACAGACATGACTGGGGGATAGGAAAGAAAGAAAGAAAGAAAGAAAGAAAGAAAGAAAGAAAGAAAGAAAGAAAGAAAGAAAGAAAGAAAGAAAGAAAGAAAGAAAGAGGGAGGGGAAGAAAAACAGAGGGGAAGAGGAACAGTGAGAAAGGGCACTTAAAAAAATCACCTACATCGCCTCTGGAGAGAAGAAAAAAGAAAAAAAATAAAAATAAAAAAGAGAGCAACATAATAAACGCAACACCATTGCAATAATCTAGCTAAGTGTAAATAACAGTAAATACTAAATATTGAATGTTATTGTGCATATTGTGGACCGACAGTGCACAATGTGCTTTGATGTAGCAGCCAAGAAAGGTGTAGTTTGTGTCTGTGAACACCCGTATGTACACCTGTGCGGATGAGTGCGCTTGTATTCAAAAGAAAACATTTCCTACATATTTTTTATTCATCTTTAGGCATGAAAAAAATATTTTTGAACATTTTTTTAAACATGCACTTTTCAAATAGTTTTTTATATGTCCACTTAGGTGGACAACATACGTTTTGACTTATGAACTGGGTATAGAGTGACACATCAGTGTCCAGTGTAGTGGTTTATGTATTTGTATCAACACTGATACAAATACAAGAAAACAGCCTTTGAATAGCTGTCCACTGTAGTGACCATTGAGCGTGAAAGGGTTAAATATTTGAAAATAAGACATTTAATACAGCGATTAGTAACCTTTTCATTGCAATGGAAGTGAACCTGAACATTCAGTCTAATTTTTAAAAAATGCCTAGAGGTTTTTGCATATGAAGTCTGATTTGCTGTGTGTGCTTTTGTCTGAGGGGGCATGTGTTTAGTAGTGTAATTACTTAGTCATAAGTAAGAATAAATAATATTAAGTAAAATAAAATAATAATACAACCTCAATTCCAAAAATATTAGAATGCTTTGTAAAATTTAAATAAATTATTTGCAAACCTCATACACCAATTTTATCATCAATGCCACATATAAAACCCACCAAAAGCTTTAATCTGTGACACTTTATTATTTCATGAAAAATATTAGTTCATTTTGATTTTGATGGTAGCAACATATCTTAAAAGACAGGTGCAATAAAAGGATGGCAAAGTGAGGGGTACTGGGAAAAATTGGCTGGAAGAACATTTTGCAACTAATTAGATTAACTGGGAACAGGTCAGTAACATGACTGGGTATACAAAGACCATCTCAGAGAGTCAGAGTTTCTCACTTCCAGAAATCACGCAAAGAAAAGGAGTGTCCCCCGAGAGGGACATGGACCCCCTGTTGATCCTCTATATGCTATACAGTGTAGCGAGGAATGCTCAGACCTCTACATTGGACAGACCAAACTGCCACTTCATAAACGCATGGCACAACATAGAAGAGCCACCTCGACAGGACAAGACTCAGCTGTCCATCTGCATCTAAAGGACAAAGGTCACTCCTTTGAGGACAAAAATGTTCACATTTTGGACAGAGAAGACAGATGGTTTGAAAGAGGAGTGAAAGAAGCCATCTATGTCCACTGTGAACAACCATCTTTGAACAGAGGCGGTGGTTTACGACAACAACTATCTGCCATCTATGATCCAGTTTTGAGATCTCTTCCCAGACGCCTTAATGCCCACTCACATCCATGATTTGGGCAGCTTGCACATCTGGAAAAGTACCATCATTACTGAAAGGTTAATAAAGGTTTTAAAGCAACATATGCTCCCATCCAGATAATGTTTTTTTTTTTTTTTGCAGGGAAGCCCTTGCATATTTCAGCAAGAAAATGCTAAACTACATCATAAAACAAAAATGTACAACAAATAAGATAATGAATTATAGCTTTAAGGAAGACAGAATAAAATAAGTTGTAGCACAAGAATGTTAAAAAAAAAAAAAGGTTAAAATTAATCACAAGGGCTGTTCATATTCATTTTTGGTATTGTTTCTCTAAATATGCAAAGATTCTGAAGTTTTCTGGTAAATGCATTGAAAGCATTACACAACCTGATATAAATGAGCAAAACACAAGTGCACAAGTATAAGTACATGTATAGTATTTTTAACAAGATATGTTATATCACTATCGCAAGATCATTGCCTGGTCTTCTACAGAAAAGTCCACAGCGACTTCAGAAACAACATGTTGATTAGTTTTTTAACAAAACCTCAGTCTTTACTGAACCTTAATCAAAGTGCTTTTGTTTCCTTTGTTGCCAAACCACAGATGGGATGTGAAAACTGAACTCTGTTGGCAATCTTACAGCTTGAACACCCACCATCCCCTCTGACAGCCTCGCAGCACTCGTTCCAAAAAACTTTGCCTCTGAACATAATCCAGACAGCAGTTGCATTTGTAAGCAGAGCATAATTGGGAAAACAATTTAGTAATATATAAATGCAACAAGACAGTGTTTGTGCACCTTCTGCTCAGAGATATTTAAAAAATGAAATAAAATATCTATTTTCGGGCCTTGGAGCGACTGTTGTTGTGATTCGGCACTATATAAATCAAATTGAATTGAATACCAAGTAGCTTCTTTACGGGTGCATTCGTCCAGGAAATATGCACTTTAGGTTACTCAAGGGTATAATTTCCTCCCGTTTTAATCTGCAGACCAGAATTGAGTGGCTGAAAATTAGCTTGCACTAGTTTGGTGTGAAACTAGTGAGGCTGACCAGTGACATCTTCGCTGGCTTAATCCTCAGACTCAGCAGGATGCACTAATCCAGCCGTGAACTTGTTTACTCGGGAGTAGATTATTTAGACATCGTGTACACCAAGTAACCCTTGAGCAATGTATCAAGTGGCTTCAAGGGGATTGCTCTGCAGTTGACTCTGTCCACTACAAGAATGCAGTTTGAATGCTAATGAGCATAAGAAGTGAAATTGAAAAGAAAGTCTCCTGGATGCAGCTAGGTCAACCTTTTGCTAACCATGAGTCTGAAACGCATTCTCAACGTTCAAATTTTGACACTTCATCTTTATTTTCAGTATATTTTTTTTTCATGTTTATTTCACAGAACCACTCTAGCACAAAGAAAGTTCACACATCTGCAGAGCATTTAGCGAAAGTGCAGGAAATGAATAAAGATTTCAAATGGAGCCATTTTCACACAATGTTTTTTGTCCCCTGCTCTCTACCTGCTGCGTCAGCTCATTCACTGTGTGAAAATATGCAGTGGTACAAAATGTTTGACTCCGTAAACAGCATTAAATCATATGTGAAGAGGCATGCAAGGTTGGCTACCTGCAGTGTGATAAATAAAATGAAAGCAAAGATGAAAGAAAATTGCAGCGCGTGACATAAAGGCCTGTGAAAGTAAAGTGGGGGAATCTACGGCGGCAACAACCACCCAGCAGTGGTGTTAGCAGTTAGAATGTGATGTTTAAGCATGTGATACAACAATGCAGCGTGTAAAGGATATAAATGATTGATATTCTGACATCTGACATCTGTCTAATATATGCAGTCTCTTGCATTTATTGTACTTGTAGTTTAACCTTCTGTTCCTCAGAGACTCCTGAAGTGCTGCCTTCAAGCACTTGTTTGGCAGCTGACAAATGGTTAAATAACATTAGCGTCACTGACTCATTTTACCGTTTTGATTAGGTGGAATTTAAAATGTCAATATTTGATGGAGTTTTTGAAATCGCCCTCCGGGTTGACAGTAAGGAAAACGACAATGTGTTTTAAAATTCTCCCAAGTGTCCCTCACCCATAAAGGCCAAGGTTGTTCACTTCCCCTTACAGCTTTGCACATGTGAACTAACTTTTTTGTTTTGTTTTAGATACATATTTTAGGTGGAACAGGCTCGCAGCTAGAAGGTTGTGTGTTTTTATTCCCCGGTCAGTAGGGGCATTTCATTGTGGAGTTTGTATGTTTTCACCATGCCATTCCCCCGCTGGTGTGGGCTCACTCACTGGTAGTCTGGCTTCCTTCCCACCTCCTGCAGACTTGCTTTTTGGGTTAATTGGTGATTCTAAATTGGCCATAGGTGTGAATGTGAGCATGCATGGTTGTCTGTATTTCTGTGTTAGCCCTGTCAGAGACTGGAGAGCTGTCCAGGGTGTACCCTGCCTCTCGCCCCATGATACCTGGGATAAGCTCCAGCCCCCACCATGACCCTGAATTGTATAGTTGTAGGAAAACAGATAAATAAGATAGATATAGATTTAAAACAATAGCCTTTAGAGCCACCAATTAAACTCTGACTAATAACTTGTCTTGTTATTTTATATATAAGCCATCTTTTCCATCTGTTAATGGAGTCGGATTTGTCTGAAAACAGCAAGCTCTTATTTGGTAAAAGCTTTCATATAACTTTGGAGTTAGCATAGATGGGCATAAAGTTGTGTATATTTGCACACCAACAACTGAGAAAAAATTATTTCTGGCCTAAATAATACTGACCTCCTATGTGCTGAAACTGCTTGAGTATGAATTTCACAACGTCATTTCCCAATTCCTAATTTTTATATTTCTGATTTTAGGACGGTCCAGCCTTCTGCGTCTGTGCACATGTGTCTTTATGACTGTGTGACTGTGAAGAGTATTTTGGATCGCTGAGAGTCCACAGTGAACGAGCCAGTGGAAAGATTTCTTTTGACAGAATGAAGAAGAACAAGTGCTTTCACTTCCCTTTAAATGTTTGACAGACTTATTGAAAAAAAAAAACATGAATGATTGCAGTCTTAAAAGTGGGAGCACTGGAAGCTTCACATTTTTTTGGACAAAATGCTCTTTTCTCAAAGACCACTTATTGTAACAGCTTTATTCACTACATCCTTTAAATAATGGCAGGTATGAGCCAAAATATGATGACTGTTTGTCACCAATTCTTAAAACTAATGCTTGGGTGTTTCTCAAAACACATCTGAATAATTTAAATAGAAAAAAAAAATACCATGGTAAGTAAATTCAATGTGTTGTGAGCAAAGCTATTTTTTAAACGAATGGCGTGTCAATTTGAGGCGCCTTTCTATTTTTCTACATTAAGGTGTTGACACTTTCAGTCTGACTTCGTGCACTAGTTGACTTTGCAGCACTGGAGGGAAGGGATTACTAAGATCAGAATAATAGCTCTGACTTATTACCACGTGCATTTCTCTTTTTACCTCAGCGTGCTTTGCCATCTAGAATCTGGCCATCACAGCCAATTACTACTTGTATGGCGTACCACTGCGGTCTCTGGGAGGATGTGAGGTCCCTGCCCATTGCGGCTCAGCAACAGGATGACAAGGCTTTCTTGTGTAGCTGAGCATCTAGTTAATCCATCTCCTCATGCCTCATCTTCTCCTTACACTACATGGCACGACTACATGGAGATTAAAGAGAGGAAGGCTTAGAGCAGTTCAGACATGATCCAATATTAGACACATTCAGACCCTCTGAGATGTATGTGCTGCGCACAGTATCACCACATCGCCGCATCTTGCCCGGAGAGAGAAGCTGCCATCACGTTTGTGACAATGCATGAGTTTCCGAACATCAATCTCAAACTATCTCATTCAATTTCCACCCTCAAAGCCATTTCGGTACATGCATTTAATATGTATATAAAGCAGAATGGGACTCACAAGACTCTCAAGGAGGATGAAATCACTGATTGTAATGCGTTAGTCATTTCCTCTGTGGTGCTGGACCTACATGGAGACAGCTCTAATATGGACTGATGTAGCATACAGATAAAAATCAAAGAATGAAGCTCCATTTCACAACAATTTCTCCCGGGCAATATTCGGGGAGAGCAGGGGAGGCATTGCTAAAGGTGGAGAGGAGGCTAGTACTGAGAGTGAAGTGTCCTTGAATCAGGCTGGGTTACAGCCCTCCATGTCTAATTACCACATTGAGACCATGCTGCTTGGTTTGACACCTCTCTCTGCTAAGAGAGGTGTCTCAACACGAACACTGACACTTTGAAAAAGTAAAAATACTCCCATCATCAGAAAAACCTGGAAACAGGTTCTATCAGTGGGACTGCAGCTTGACATATTTACTGATTTGAATTAAGCATTTGGGTCTTTTGACTGGCTGGAAAAGTTCTAAGTTTGAACCTGCTGGTCTGTATTTTTTAGCCACCTTATATTTATTTCACTTACTACTTCTTAGTAACAGCATGTGAGCTTTTGAAAAAAATCAGTGGTGGATAATGAATGTTATTATGTATATTAAATTATCATCATTAATTGTCTACCAAGCCCCAAGCCCCCTCCCCAATACCCTGAACTGGATAAGCAGGACAAAAAACCGGATGATTAAATTATGTATCAGGCATTTACAAATATCAGGGATAAACATGGATGACACGCCCCCATAGCAACTAAAGCCTGACTAAATGTCTTCATGATTACATTTTAATCCAAATGGGGCTGTTTTCTTAACGCGCTCGTCACACAAGTACTTTAATGCTGTTTAAAAAATACCGTGGGTCAAGAAAAAAAAGAGAAAAACTTACACATTGGCTCAAAATGTCTTATGCAGATTGATAAAACTGAAAAAAGGCGTTCAAATATAACGTAATACATTGGGGACATTTCTTTGTCACAGTGAGTTTAACCCAAACATGATATCTTGTGTGTAAACCTATAGTAGACAATATTCATCATTTTTCTGCAGTGTATTAATGGAAATGATGTTGCTGTCTGTGCATATGCCTGCAAAGAGTTGAAGTTATGTCAGCAGTGTAATCCAGTTGTTTTGTGTCCTGGATGCACTTTCCACTTTACCATCCTGCTCTTGCTCTTTCATGCAATAAAAATAAAAGTGCTTCAATTCAATTCAATTATATTTATATAGCGCCAAATCACAACAATAGTTGCTTCAAGGTGCTTTATATTGTCAGGTAAAGAGAAAACCCCAACAATCATATGACCATGATTATGATGATCATATCTCCAATCCTCAAAAGCTGCATTGGTGTAGCTGATTGTAATGTCAGTGCGGAAGAAGAAAAAACCATGCTTCCTTCTAAAAGATAACCGAGGAACCTTTGTAACACAAGTAACAACATAACTGTAACTGTAATATAATTACTGAATTTGCTACTATGTGATTACTTACTTTCTAATGCGCTGCACAAAACACTGCTCAATAATGTACACTTTTTAACCACAGACTGTATATAAAAGACAGAAACAGTCTCTGCACAGACAGCAGGTCACGTATTAATCAACCAGCCATGTTGAAGAACGATGGTGGAAAATGACACTGTCGCACAAAACTTTAGTAGGCTGTAAACACACCTTTTAACGCTGTAAAGCTGGTCATTATAACAATGGAGTCCATGGGGCTCACTTTAGGAGCAGGCCTCAAGTGGCCTGTTGAAGAACTGCAGTTTTTAGCACCTCTTTTTTTGACTTCCTTTTCCAACCTGGGAGGTTGCCATTGTTGCATCGTGTTTGTTCCATCCTCCTTCATCGTGTATGCTAAGCTAAGAAGCTGCTGGCTGTAGTTTGCGTTTCGCAACTGGATAAAAGAGTAGTATCATTTTTCCCATCTTCCTCTTGGCATGAAAATGAATAAGCATAACCAGGCTCAATTACATTGCACTGCAGCTGGCTGGCTTTAACAACCTTTTGATTCTGTATTGTGTGGAAAATGATGGCCAGTAGGCTTGTTTATGTAATTGTGCTTTTATTTATGTGGCTAGGAACAAAATATGTAGAAGTGATGCACAAGGTGGGCTGGTATTGGAACATCAAATGGGTTAGCTACAGTAGCTTAGAGGGTGAATTATTCTTTATTCGAGCATTTTAGCATTTCAAAAGTAGAGAAAACCCACTCTGAACTCTATTAACGTGCACTCTTTGGCTACTTTAGTTGGTATGTTACCAGGTTGAATAAGATGCTGGAAAGAGTCTTGAGAGATTTGTTTATCATGTTGATATTGACAGCATCACACAGTTGCTGCAGATTATTCATCTGTGATGTTAATCTCCTGATTCGCCACATCCCAGTGGTTCAAGAAACCAGGTGGAGATTATTTGAGCATTGTGGCATGGTGCATTATCGGACCGGAAGTTGCAATCAGAAGATTAGATATACGCGTTAATGAGGAGTTCAACAGGTGTAACTAATAGCACATAGAGTATGTTCCTATGTTGGCCATGTTCTTGGCCAATTATCTAAGGATTGTAGTAGATAAATTCCACCTTCAATGTTTTAAACACATCCTGTAGAATTTACCTACTAGCTCTAAAACAATGTACTCATTAATCAATAAATTTCCACAGATATACAATATCAAAAGTGGTAATTGTGGTAAGTTGGACTGCATACTATACAAGTGCATAGTTCCAAAGATATACTAGGCTTGATTTGTTGACTAAAACAGCATTTTCATTAATCTACTTTAACTACCTCCTTAAAACCTACACGTGGTACAAAACTGTAGTATATGACTTACTTGTGGGGGGAAAAAGCCGACAGAATCTATAACTGAGAAGTCAGTTTAGAATCGTACAAAAGTTTTTTCTTGGTTTAATTTTGCAGTGACTTGCCAGTGACATTTGAGTCAAAGCCAAACCAATTTCAGTGTTTTTTGTTCAACACCACATTCTAACATTTGCTCCATGAAGAGAAAGGGAAGTATAAAGCGTAAAACTACTCGTGCAATAACACACAGCCTCGAGCCCCAGACCACAATGGGATGAGTGGCACAGCAGGCTGGATATCTCTGATTCAGTCTCTGTGTGTATCATCTGAGCCCGACAGCTTTCCTAAAGCTCCACTTTGCCACGAATTAAGCCTTAATATGACTCTTCTGTCTATTGATTTGTTAGCCATGCATTTCCTGTCCTGCTTTGATGTCATTGTGGTGTCAGTGTATGGAAGATTCCAGATAAAATTATAGAGGGTTTTAGCTTTTAAGCTTGTTATTTCAGGGGATTATTCGGCTGCAGTTGAATTAACATTTTTATTCTTTTTTTTGGGCCACAAACTGGATTATGTGACTCTGCTGCAGAGGCAATATCAAATGCCCATCGCTGATATGCTCCTGCCATGAATCCACTGCGGAGGAGATCTGTGCCGATTGGGTCTAGGGAGAGTTCTGCGTAAAGGATTTTTCCAGCCTAACACACAAACTCTACAACATAGTAGAGAAAAAAAAAACAGACCTTTGAGTCAGGGATCACATTGACCAAGTGTAGTACAAAAAGATCATTGTGCATATATTCTGCTCTCTCTCTGCATTCAGTAAGTTCTGACTTTATATTATTGCTTATTGACTAACCAAACTTAAAATGTCCTATTGTTTTGGCTTATTGTTTGTGAAGTATTAAAAAAAAGACTTGGGTTTCTTATGACCCGCAGGGACCCTATCACAGCTTGCTGCGAAGAAGCTGAACTTCTGCAAGAAAATAACCCCCGCCTGTGTTCAACAGACTGGATGTGGTCCACTGGTCCCGCTGCAGAGCTCAATACACTCCACATGGGAGCAGCGAGCCATGGTGCACAAAAATACAATAGAAACAAAAAGCAGATTAATGGCTGGGATAATCGCAACTCAGAGATTTGTACTCATATTTGTGTTTGTTTTTCTCACTCAATATTTTATACCATTATAGATCTTTTCTGACAACCACAGACGTGCGTGTGAGCAGCAGCTAGGGTTCAGACATCGTGTTCCTATATAATAAGACTGCCGCAATATGCTGTCATAAAGATACCTCTGAGTTGAAAAAGTCACAAAAGCGTGTGGTAGAAACGTCAACAAACATACTAAATTTGATTTTATGAATGAATATTTTTTTAAAAATGAAATCTGATGGAGCCCTGCGATAGACTGGCGACCTGTCCAGGGTGTACAATGCCTCTCGCACCAAGACAGCTGTGATAGGCTCCAGCACCCCCCGCGACCCGAAAAAGGAGAAGCGGAAGCGAATGATGGATAAAAATCTGATGGTAAAAATTCATAAAACGCATCACTACCAATAGATTTCTGCCCACCCCCCACCCCCCAACATAAAATGTGAAGCTGGATTTGCACCTGAGAAGTTGCCGGTTCTCCAACACTGTTGGAGGGTTAACAGTTACTGCTGTGTGAGGTCGAACTGCTGTTTGACCTGAGATAAGTGCGACTCTCTCTACTTTGTTTTAGCAAAGTAATCAAATGTGATTTTATTTTTATTGGCCAACTTTGACTTGATTAATATGCAGTATGCTGTATTTTAAATGGCAAAGTTTAACTAGGTGCATCATCAGAAACTGTTTGTTTGGTTTTACAAGCTTATAATTTAAGGAAGGTTTATAATTTGGGTTTTAAAAGCACTAATTTAAAGTAAAATCAGAGCATTTTGAGATAAAGTTTCTGATTTGCTAAGATTACAGTTCCTTCAAGTGTTGGTTAAAAAAGAACAAAAAGATAAGACCAACCAAAAAAAGAAACTGTTTTGACACAGTTTTGACTTGTGAATGAAAACAGTTTTAAAAAGTTATCTTTTTTGTTAAAATCCAAGGTTTTATTAATCTGTTCATCAAGAACAACCTCCTTAATCACTCGTTAACATCACTGGACGTCCTCCTTTGGTCCTGTCTTAATTAATTTGGCCAACAGAGGCCCATACATGCATACGTCAATCCATCCATCTTTTTCCACTTACTCTTTTCAGGGTTGCAGAGGCGTCATAGTTGGGTCACGGGTCTGTGATAGGGTTAACACAGAGAAGCAGACAACAATTCCCATCCCCACCCTCCGCCATTTAAGAATCACCAATTTACCTAACCCGTTTGTACTGTGAGAGTGCAGAAGAGCTCCAGCCAAACCCAGGACAGTCGCGCTGTGAGGCGACAGTGCTAAGCACCACCTGCAGCACTTTTCTTTCTTTTTTTTTAGGTGAATGTAAGCATTTTTAGGTCTTTTTTGGGGTTTTAAACTTTTGGAGGTTTGTTTTAAAAGAGGAAAGCTAGGGAAGCTATTAAATGATTAATTACAGCTTCCACTATTTGTAGACTATTTGTAGGTCTGAAAACAAAAAGAACAAAAAACATGGTGCGTGTATGGCTGTTTTATAGATTTGAAACATAAGGCTCATGCTACTTAAACACAACAATAACTTTCATACAATCTTAGGTTTCCCTTTGAAGGCACAGTATTCAACTGAGAATGGACAGGACACGCTCATTTATTCTATTGTCATATAACACAGTTGTAAGAAATCCTTTAAAGCATATTGTGTATATAGCACATTTATTGTGCATATAGTAAGAATATACACAACAAAGCAATTATTGGACCTTTTTTATGTAGACAGAAAAAACATTAATAATTTAAGACTACCTGGCAACTGATGAAAACTTAATATTTTGATTCAGGTAAATGTTTAAGTCATTTGATCAAATACAGGAATATTCGTTGCAATCAGCTTCTCCGTTGTGTAGATTTGCTGTTTATCTTTGCATAATGTTGCAGAAAAGAAGGACTTTTGGGGTTTGGATTGTTGGTTTAGACAAAATGAGCAGTATTCTGTAAACTTGCGCTCTGGGGAAATGCAACAGGTATCTTGTCCACATTTATCTGACCTTTTTATAAATAGAAATAATTGTTGCAGCCCTAATGCAAGCACGGTTATTCTTGACATTGTGGAGCACAACTATAGGAGCTGAAATGCTGTGTCTGGGCCCAGGTGAGCCTATTATTCCCACTCAGTTAATTAGAGATGTTCTTAGAACAAGCCTGTATTTCTTCTTCACTCTGTGCTGCGTCTGTGGTACACTCTGAAGGATTTTTTTTTCCAGGTTAGATGTGGTATCAGGATCAACAAACAGTGTAATGGGGGATTGTCTGAACTCTAGCTGCTGCACAGACTCCAATTTCACTTGAAGCAGTCACTGAGCTGCACCAAATGTGTTACAGCAAGCACATTTTCCCTTCATTATAATCGTGTAAAGCACAACTACCTAAACCTTATGACCTATTATGTTAAATAGGCAGACTGATGGGACTTAACTATGGAAAGTATGGCTGTGTTTAATGAATCTTTCAATAAAAAAATCATAAAACAGTCATTATGAAATCTACAGCAGTGATATAGAGTTAATCAAGGATATTTCATTCACCGGAGCTTTTTAAATATTTAAATTTCAGCTTTATTATACGACACTCGCAGGATGCCTCTAAACTTCCTCATGAATTCTGGGTCTGCAATTATTGTCATTTGAGCTGGAACAAGTGTTGAAGCAAAGGCGAAGTGTATACATTGTGAAATATTGTGTGTTAACATTTTTAACAGCCGCTGAGGTGCATGAATTACAAATGCAGAACGAGAGCCGAGTCACAGCTGGAATCTCCAGAGCTCCTTTTCTACAGGTTTTGATTTGGGTTGAAATCACATTGAACTGAATTGGTGCTTTTTTTCTGTATTCACATCTATGCAAATTAGTTATTTTTCATCACAAGCTCAATGAATGAAAGCTTAGGAGGAAGAAAAAAAAGAATCACAAAGGGGAGAAAATGAAATGTAATAGAATAAGCAAAATGGAAAACACTGATGAATAGAAAAATAATTTCCTGGGGCGGTGTGCGGTTTATTCTTTACAAGAGAATAGAGCTCCTGCCATCACCTATAAAACAGTCTTACATTTTTAGCGAAGCGGTAGATAATGGGGCTGTCATATTCATTTCCTGCTGAGCAGGTAAACTGGTCAAAGGTGACAGCTTTACTACAACACTGTGGGCACATGTGGCCCTAAAAAGGACTGCTGTCAAAGGGATTTAAGAAATCCATGAGATCTTTTTTTTTTTTTTTGCTTTCAGTGTAGATATAAGTTTAGTCCTGGTGAAAAGTTTGATGTTTCCCTAAATTTTCAACTAGCACCACCATGTGCTAACATTTTAAGACGTTAAACATTGCTGTAGACAATTGTCCCAATTGCAGCCACACATAGCTTACTGTGTAAATAATGTCATGCCACATTGTTCTCATTATCTCTTTTTCCTGGGTATATAATCCCGTTTGTTTACATAACTCAATTCAATTCCATTCAGTTCATATAGTGCCAAATCACAACAATAGTTGCCTCAAGGCACCTCATGAAACTATATGTCCAGTATAATATTGCTATTTTTGTGTAGCTGTGCATTTGCTACGTTTCGAAACAATATCTGGACACACTGTGTGTCTGTGCTATTTTCAGAGCATGAAGACTGTGAACTTTTATGGATACATGCATATGGATTCCTCTTTATGCAAGGTGTAGCTTTTTGGAGAGGGGCTGGCAGCAGCAGGTTGTTACACAGTTGTCTGATTTCTGCTTAGTTCTTTCTTTTTCTACAATACAGCAATTAAAACACAGCTATCAGTCACACTCTACCTCACATGCACCGCTTTTCCAATTGAGGGTCATGCCAGTCTATTGCATGGCACAGAGAGAAAAACAACCATTCACGCTTACATTCACACATACTAATTTAGAATTGCCAATTAGCTTAAAACAAATCTTTGAAGAGTGGGAGGAAGCTGGAGTATTCAGAGAGAGCCCAAAAAAGGGCATGGAGAGCATGCAAATTCGACCCAAGGATTCCGGCTAGCCTAATAATAATTGTATAAACGAGGTCTGACATGTCACAGCATGGACCTTTAGGTTCTATATTCTTGTTCCAGTGCAATCCTATGGATGCTCTGGAGAGTTTGATGTTTGCAACTTAAGGAAACACCAGCAGACAGAAAAATGCTGCAAAATGCTACGTTTGGTCTATCACATGTGCTACCGTAGTTTTCTGAGCGTATTGAAAAGCGGTGCAGTTTGTGTTTTTACGTGAGCTCTAACATTTAACAAAAAGATTAAATAGTCAAACAGTGGAATCAATGTAAAAGATTTATGCAAAAATGTGTTACAATATAATGTTATATTTCTGATAAATGGCATTTGTAGTAGAGCGTATTTTTGGAACTAAAATTGCTTGTGTATAAACTTACATCAGTCTGGGTAATTTCTATTCTGTGCAGGTTGCAGAAACTCTGACATACAGGGTGTTAATTTCTTGCCACAAAAAAAGCATCTCTCATCACACACCTGCTCCACGTGCACCTGCTGTCTTCCTATATTGTGCCTGTTTTGGGAGTGAAGCAGCTTTCCATTACACTGTTAATTTTGTGCATGTTCCCACAAATCTAACAAGTATAATCTGCTGCTTAACAGCTCACGCTGTTATCAGCGCAGGTTGGCTGATACTGACAACCATCAGTTTGCAGCTTTAGCCTGAACATAAATTTCATTATGCTTTGTGCTCGCTGTGAGAAGATTTGGTCTCCAGCTGGTGCTCCACATTGTGTGAAGGGCATTCAGTGAAAATATGAGGCTGTCACAATGACCTTTTCCCCAGGACTCACAGGGACTCCTCTAATTGGCACTTTTTATTGTTATCAACTGAAGCAAACAAAAATGTTCTCCTGTGCACCGCAGTGTCGCCCATAGCGTTAAAAAAAATGCACAAAAAGTCAGCGTAGTCTGAAACGTCTGGTTAAAACTGAAATATAATCATGTAAGCTACTCCTCATTGATCCATGTTATGTCTCACAGATAAAAATCTTCATACTCATTTCAATACTGAGCTCAAAATGATACAAGATCAATAGCAAAGGGGGAAAATAAACCGTGTGCTTTATGGATATAATGTGCACATCAAAAATCGATCTCATCATGCAACACTAGAAAGGTTAGACCTAACAAACACTGAGGCCTCTCCTCAACTGTTCAATCAATACTGTCATTATATCCACAGAAATAGAGTTGGGTTTCTGTACTCTTGCTAGTTACTGGGCATTTAACCTTTAAGTGAACACATGCAGATACACATACAACACACACATGCACACAAATGTCCAAGACTCTCACCCACAAACTAATTTAAAGTACATGTAATCACAAAGACGAGTCAGATAAACGCTCTCAACCTCCCTGAAATGATTTCTGTATGTCGTATTCTTTTTTTTCAGTCCAGCTATTCCATTTTTGTGTGTTAGCTCAAGTTTTTGTGTCCATAATCTTGATTTTGGGTCCTCAATTAGAAGGCTGCTCTTAGTTCTGCATTCGCTATTCGTCACACCAGATGGACCCACAGATGGACACAGCGATGTTCTATTAGTCCGTCGGCTCAGACGGCAGCCAGCGCGTCATGCCTCAGTCTATCATTCCTCTTGGGTCAAATCCCTGAGTTAGATTTTTTTATTTCCCTGTAAATCACACGTTCATCGTCATTTCACATGTGACAAACAATAAAACTGAAATAGACCGAGTGGGCTGCGATGCTTAGCAGATGTCTGAGAACTCCAGTGAGGCCTACAACAGCTACAAATGGATCCTATTTTCTGTTAAGGGCCATGCTTCAGATGCTTGTTAGTGTAGTGAAGCTGTGGAGTATGTCGGGGGCTTTGACAGGGTCAGGCGAATCTCCCCCTCTCTCTCTCTCTCTCTCTCTTTCACAGCTCTCCCCATTTGGAGTGATACTGGTGTTAGATACCCCTCCTGCCTCCTGCTCCGCTGTGGACAGTTGGCATCCACTGAGAATGGCTGGAGAGATAGGAGTTCCTGACCATCATTATCAGACAAATGTAGCCAGCGCTCAGTCTTGCGCTGCAAGATTTTGATAGCTGCTTTTGACTGGTCCACTGCAGCATACCTATCACCTTGGGTCATCTCTTAAGAGCAGAGCTGTTCAGCTTCCCTGATCACCTACAGAGCAAAGGTGCACCAGTGAGGTCTTGGATCTTAACCTGATAAAATCCATGATTTATCCTCTTCATGTCATGCAGCTGTAACGGCAGCCATGCCCAGGCCTGATAGCTCCACAGCTCCCGTGCTCCTTTGGCTTTTGTTGAAGTCTGATCAGCTCAGATTACAGGATGAGCCTCAAAGAGCATCCCAGATATGTAACCTAAACTACTCTGCTGGCAAAAAGAGGACAGCATGGAGGGCTATGAGCTGGCAGCTATTCATTCTCTGATTAAACCTCACACTACTCAACAGAAGAAAAAATATTCTTTGTAGTGTATAAAAAGGGGTTATGAAGCCAGTGTGGGTTAGATGAATAGACAGATCAAACGTTAACATCCTGCAGTTTGCCTCTGCACCTACCTCATCTGGTTGTTTGTTTAAAAAAAAAAAAAAAATCCAATCTAGGCCCAGCTGCCCTTGACCAACAGCCAGCAGTCTCTGCAAGAGCAGAGTCACCTGATGCCACATCATTTTGTCTTTTTTCCTTTTATTTTGTCCTTTTTTTTAGTATGTGTGCATGTGGTCTTTTTGTTGTTACAAATCAAAATGTCACCCTGATGAAGGGGCTGGAGACACAGGCTTAAAGTTAGCTATTGACTGTCAAGGTTGTCACTGCTTTGAGAGCTAGGTGCGGTTGTATTACATGAAAAGGCCTCTTTGCCACTTCTTACAGCTAGCAAAAAAGTGAGAAAAGTGCCTAAAATCTGCACTGTGGTGTAAAGCACTACCAACAGAGTAAATAACCCTGAAAATATGTCTTTGTAAGTTGTGGGATAAAAAGCAGAGCCTTTCAAAAGTTAAAGTGAATGCAGGCAGCAAAGTGCATGGTGTCATGTGCAGGATGAATAGGACACAG
>VURO01043857.1:0-11567 GCA_015108175.1 Pelvicachromis taeniatus
TTACTCATATTTGTTTATGCAAAGCACTCTTCAGGAAGATAGACATAGGGTGGGATTAGGGTTCTAAGTGATGTTGCTGTCCTCTTGATATGGCCACCTCACACCATGGTTTCCCCCAGTGTCCAAATTAGGAAAACCTTAGGGGTACTGTTTTAGCTCAGTGTAATGGAGACCAGGGGTTCCATTACCCCTATTTGTATTTTTATTAATGGGATTGGTATTTAAAACTATATAATAAAGAAAAACACACATTTTTGGTTAGATTCTTTATTAGGTTATTTGAGTTAATAGTTAAGTGACAGCTGGTGAAAGGTGAAGAGACAGGGGGACTGGCCATCCTACCTGTGTAAGGAAAAGAACCCGCATTAGAGCTGTTCACATTTAATCATTTGTCTGTTACCTAAATTCTTTGTAAAGGTAACAAGAAGTGGTAACAGTACTCACAAAAGTGAGTAGACAAAAGTGGTTGCTTTAGCATGCTTACTTAAAATGAAACCCCAGTGTTCTCGGTGTGGGTAATGTTTACCCTCTGGCAGTTTTAGGTTTTTTAGGTTTTAGGTTTGTTTTCTTTTTCTTTATCTGGGCAGTTTTTTAATGGCAAAGAACACGTTTATGAATTGTCAAAGATGTGAAACTATCATAAAATTATCATTTTCAGTTTTTACCCCATTTATATTTTATATGAAAAAAGGCACTTTTCAAATTTTGAAACTCAATAATGACATTAACAACAAAACTGAGAAATACCATGTTGAGACCACCTTGCACAAGGGTACATTTTATTCTGGGATTGACACTCCACACTCCCGAGTTCAACACACACCCATGGCTATACACAATCTGGCTCAAGACCAAAGGCCTACAGTGACAAATTTTCTATGTGTGTGTGTGAAGGATAGACAGGCTAGCACTGGGGGGGTCCTACATGAGGGATGGGCCTAGATGGCATTTGTAGGTAGAAGGGTTAGATCTGTTGCCTGTTTGTCCTTCACATTGAACTCTCTCTACATAACCCTTTTCCTTTTCTCAGTTCCTCCCCACATACACTTGATTCTTTCTATCTTAGGTGAAGAATAGGGCACTGCTGGTCCCCATCCACAACTCTAGCCCTCAGTATCCCATGTAACATCACAAACTACACATCAGTGGGGATCAGTATTAATTTTGTTATACTTGTTCAATACAGCATATTAGGTTTGCCGTGATTCTACTCTTGCACTTGGGCAGGGAGAAAGGCCAAGAAAATATACTCCAACATGTCTACACACAATAGTGAGCTGTAGGGGCCACTTCGACAGATGCCTCACTCTAGACCTTCCACAGGCAAGAAAACAGGTGCTAGAGGCTACACACACACAGACACACTCACACACACGCACACAGTACTTTAGCCACACTCCCTTATCTCCTGCAGAAGGGCTTAAGATAGAAAGCTTGCTGTACAGTAATTACCACCTACCCCCACCCCCTGCTTACCTCTCCCAAACTTTCCCATCTTTCCTTTTGGTGACTGTCCCCCGATGGAATATTATCATCCTCTCCCATGTTTGGGTTCATCCCTCTACCTATCTCCTCCCACCTCCTGCTGGCCAGGAAGGAGACAACTGTACTGCAATGTCATAGACTGAGAGCAAGAAGCCCCCCACCCCCCGCCCCTCCGGGGTTTTCATGGTGAGTCGGGCTCAGTCGGCATGCACTCAACGGGATGCAGCCTCTCCTTGGGTGACAACACAACATTCTCTGTGAACTTGCCCACCCCTCCACTTTGCTGCCGTGGCTCCCATTCCCCCCATCCCAAAACAGATGCTCAGGACGAAGGCGGGCACCATTCAGGGGGGACGTGGGTTAATTGGGGTAGTAGTGGGGGTTAATTTCAATTAAAACTTCAACTAATGGAGGTCAAGGAAGCGTCTGCAAACACCTGATTAAAACAAATGGTCCTGCCAGTCAAAACTTTATCTTGGTCAGCCTCCGGCAGAGTGTCCTAAAGAGAGAAAGAAAGAACAAAAAAAGGGGGAGCAGGCAGAAGGAGAGAGAATGACTAATTGGGGGGCACTTCTTATGCAGACACATAGACACTCAGCCTCTCTGCAGATATTGCAGTTTTTCTCTGTCTGTCTAAATGTGTTTATTACAGTTCAAATATAGGGATTTTGGAGATCTGATTATGATATTTTTGTAATAAAGTCTGCCAATTTATTTAGTGATGAAACTTGTGATAAAACCTCTGAACTACTACATTAAACAAAGGATTTACACATCTTATAATGATAATGTTACTGCTTTTGTTGGTAATATTCTTTGTGGAAAAAGTTTGCAAATAATATAATGTCTCATGAGACTTGTGGTTGAGAAGTGGTCGCAAGATCATATAAATCCAGTGGACAAGAAATGTCATGACATCTGACATTCAAAGTCTATTGCAAAGTTAAGACTAATCCAGAGAGTGATTGAAGTATTGCACATCATGTGAAATGGAAGAAGAGTGTTGAGTATTTGATAAAATTAAAAAAAAAAGTTTCATTTCCATTTCAGGGAATTTGGGGGGATTCAATATTGTTGCCCAAGGACACTTCAACATGGCACTAATGCTGCAACTGCTGGAAGTCCAAACAACCAACCTCCTGGAAAGCAGAGTATGGTCTGCGCTAACAGAACGAGTCTTTAAAAATGAGCAACATTTTTGCTCAAACTGAAACAATTGGGATTCATGCAGATTTTTCTTTTTTCAGGTTCCATCACCTTGAAGAGTTTTACATCTGCAAGGCATTTGTGTTTCTCAGAGCTTCCTTAGCATAGAGATGACCAATTAGTCAAACTTATTATGAGAAGCTCATATCAGAAGTGAACTATATCAATATGTAACTAAATCTAAGTAAAATCCCAGCCCTATCACTGTGCTGATCCAAAATGTAGTCTTTCTTTTAAAAAGTGAATGAACAGCAATTGGCAGTTTTTAGTTGGGTGGGATGAGTCGTGATCCTCACTGTACCAAGGCTTGCTGTGCCACCCTGCTGCCAACCTGCTCTGCCAGCAGATTTTGACATCTGGCTCTGGGCCTCAGGGAGAATGCAGGGAATGGGGCCCCCTGCTGCGGTTAAATATGGTGCAGGGTTACACCACACATCCCTTATCACTTAGTCGCTGTCTGGCAGCTAACACCATCGCTTTCCCAGATGATTCATACTAACACTACAACACATCTATACAGACGCCACCAGCCTCTTTTAGTTACAAGTTAGTTTCTTGTCATGTGATTTGTTTTAGAAATTGGAGATTGTGCTTTATAGCCAGGAAAATGTGAAAAAAATATATATATGTAGAGAGAGAGAGAGCTAGATAGATAGATAGATAGATAGATAGATAGATAGATAGATGGATACATAGATGGATAGATAGGAAATCTACACCTATGGCCTCCTGGTTGTAAGATACCAGGAGGGCATAAGAGGATAATTAGATGGCCAAAGGAGGATATAGGAGAGAGAAGCCAACAACATCAAATGAAGGAAGCTCTTTACCATGCATAGAGGGTTTTATGCATCAAGCTTAGCAATTGACAAACATGGCAATGCAGTTTTGGTTGGCAAAAGTAAATATATAAGAATGCTCATTCAATGTAAATAATGCAACAAAAGAAATGTTAGGAAATGTGCAATATAAAGAAGTATCCTAGATGAAAAGATGATAAATAGGACTAACATGTGTCAGCCTTCTGTACTTGTTATTTTTTTTTATATCACACAGACATCAAAGCAGTGTTTTGTCACCATGTCTGCCCGTCTGTGTTTGTGTAATGCTTTTCAGTTGTGACTAGGCGTAATGATTGGTTAAAACTCAGTTAAAACTACTCACGGTGACAAATCTCATGAGAGAAAAAGAGAGAAAGAAGAGCTTCTGTTTCCGTCTTTAGCCTATTATTATCCTTATAGTAGTCTCATAGTTACAACACCCCTTATCCCTTTTTCCTGCTTTCTGTCACTTGCACCTAATTCCTGTCATTTTCCACCATTCTTTGATTTTCTACCTTGTTTCTGTCTCCCCGCATTATCCCCAGCTCTGGAGTTTAATACTAGCAAGAGACAACTACAAGTTTATTATCAGGAAAGCAAAAGCCAGCCCTCTTTGTAGCTGTGGGTATCTGACACATCACAATGCCCCACTATTGAATCACGGTTACTTCTGGTGGTAAACACACACACATAAAAAAAAATCAAAATATATATTTTTTATTTTATAAGACTTGGATAAACTAAACAATTTTTTTTCAGTTAAACACATAAGCTTCTCTTTTAATATATAATGTATTAAACTCCTATCACAATGATGGGGCTTAGACTGAAATAATTGTCCAACGTTTCACAATCGACGCAATATGTCACTGAGAATCTGACAAGTGGTATTCCTCAGAGCACAAACTAATACAATAAATTTACTCATGTATGTATTCTCTAGTTCACTGATCAAAGTGCTGAACCATAGTTTCTCTAAAGACTCAAAGGACCGGAGCAGAAACTATGCTTGAAGGGGAAAATAGAGGTAAGCAGACTAAGTTGATGTCTCACACTTAGAGCAATCCTCTGGCAACAACAGTGGGGAAATGTACTTGATCTCCTGCTGAATTTCTCAGTTGACTCACTTACAGAGAAATCAACAGTCTCTACCTTTCATGGTAGTTTCATTTTAATGGAAAGACCAAATATCAGTCTAGACAATATGTCACATAGCATCCCAAAACTGTTCAGAAAAATCTAAACTTTGAAAATTACTGCATAAAGTAATAATGTGTGCTATTTTGCCATTGGTTTTTGGTGTAAAATAACTACTTTAACGATTACATATTTTATCATGCTGTAATTGTCGTGGGTCTTTGACCCAGTGTTTTGAGTTGCAATCTTTTATTCTTAGTTAAGAGTACACTTGGTTTTGTATTCTTGTTTTCAGTTTATGTAAGGATTTATGTTTGAAGTCTTATAGTTTTCTGATAGTAGTTTTGAGCATTTGTTTGCTGTGTCTTCCTTGTCTGTTCCCTAATCATGTCTCTTTATTCTCCCTTTGTCTTTGTCAAGTCTGTATTTCTCAGTGTCAATGTCAGTTTTGCTTCCCATGTTGCTTGTCTAACTGTGTCCCAGCTCCCTAAATACCTGATGTGTGTATTTAAGTCCTCTGTTCTTTTTCATGTTGTGAATATTGCAGCTTTCTACCTGGTCAACGCCCCATAATTCCCCCTTGTCAACACAGCCTGGTCCACCAGTCCCTCAGCCACCTGGCATGCTGAAGGCATCTGCTGCCCCGGCTCCGCAAGCTTCCTCATCCAGGAGGAAACAGGGTTCTCATCAGCAGCAATCTTCTCCCCAACCTCAGATAGCTTTCCTGCCTGAGCCTGCCGATGTGGGATTTACAGAGCCCGCATCACCTGTGACTGGCACTGCCTCACCTCGGCTTGCTTTTTCTGCATTAGCCAGTTCAAAGACTTTAAGTTCTACTTCTAAGTCACTGGGGATATTAAGACTGGGAACTTTATGTTCAAGACTGACTTAAAAAAGGCTGAGAGTTGTGTTTCTGAGCTGAAGAATAACAAACCATGTTCTGCTTTTGAGTCGGCAGATTGACCTTCATGTTTTTTTTCGGAGCTAGCGCC
This sequence comes from Pelvicachromis taeniatus, assembly GCA_015108175.1. NCBI lineage: Eukaryota > Metazoa > Chordata > Actinopteri > Cichliformes > Cichlidae > Pelvicachromis > Pelvicachromis taeniatus. The sequence continues at coordinate 5,642 of VURO01043857.1, forward strand.
TGATGGATTTTCTTGTTGTATATTAGTTGATGATGCTGCAGGTTGTGTTTCTGAGTTGTTGGAGACTGGATCTTCGTGTTGTATTTCTGAACCCGCTGATTTGAGAGACATTTTTTGTGGGCCATCTTTCCCTGAGACAGCTTGTTTTTCTCTGTCAGTTCAGTCAGGAGCTATGAACTATGCTTCTGAGCTGGACAAAGGAAGAACTGTTTCTTCCTTTGTCAAAGCCAGTTTGTTTAAAAACTGCACCCATGCCTTTTCCTCGGGGGGAAACAACTGGCATCCGGCAGGTTTCTGGTCCTGTCTCAGTTTTCAGGGTAGGGCCACCCGAGACCCAGTCCACCCAGTCCACCTCTGCACCTGTACTTGTTTCTCGGACGTGGGTGGCTGGCATACAGCAGGTCCCTGCACCTTTCCCAGCTTCCAGGGTGAGGACGGCTACAACTACAGGTGCAGTTTATCCCTGCACCTGTAGTTGTAGCCGATCGCAGTTCCCAGAGTGAAGGCGGATAGGATCCAATCTGTCGCTGCGCATGTGCCAGTTCCCAGGGTGGGGGCAGTTAGGGTCCAGCCTGTCCCTTCACCAGTTCCTGTTCCCAGGGAGAGAGTGGCCAGGCTTTAACATCAGCCTCAGTCATTAGTGGAGCCTCTGTGTACCCTGCATGGCCTGGTCCTGCTGTTTGGCCTGCTCAGCCTGTCTTGTCCTGAACCCATTCCTAAACTCAAGCCAGTTTGAACCTAGAAGAGCGCCGCTGGCCACGGCAGCCTGTCTCCAGAATTGCTCGTTCCCCAGTCATTTTTTTGATTATTCTCAATTTGTCTTTGTTAAGTTTGTATGCTAGTCTCAATATTAGTTTCCCATTTTACTTTGATAGTCTCCTGCTTGTGTCAGTTTTGCTTCCCCTGTCATTTGTCGGACTTGGTTCACTTGTGCCTTGTTTTCTCCAGCTTTGTCACATCTCCCTAAATACTTCATTTGTTCTATCGGTATTTTGCCAACAAATAAAATGGTCTTTTCAATTAAGCCTGTCTAGTCTTGCAATTTGGGTCCTCTCTCTAATTGCCACACAGCCAGCCCGTGACATTTACATTGTATATCTTGCTATAAGACCCCATCTTATCGTAATGACCTTATAGTACCATATCACCCCATTAGAGCACTTCAGTCCCATACTACAGGCTCACTTGTTGTTCCTTGAGTATTTAAAAGTAGAATGGGAGGCAGAGCCTTCAGTTTTCAGGCCCCTCTTCTATGGAACCAGCTCCCAGTTTAGATATGGGAGACAGATTGTCATGGTCCGGGTGAGTGCTTGGTCTTCCAGCGTGCCAGTGAATCCACCACTGGGTAGAGTCGCCACACCTCTTGTTTGCTGCACCTGTGAGTAATCAGCCGGCAGACTTTTAAGACCAGTGCTCGCAAACATTCCTCACCAGAACGTCAGTTAACCCTTGTTAGTGAAAGCCACAGTTAAGTGTCATGGTCCTGAGTCTGCGACTGTTGGTTATGTTTATTTCTATATGGTGATTGTATTCCTAGCCCTCATTTTCTGTGCCCTTGTGTTCTTTATTAGTTTGTACTGTTCAGATGCCTAGCCCTCATGTACTTTGTGTTCCCTCCATAATCAGGTGCCTGTGTAGACCCCGCGTCTGAGTCTGTCTCTGTGCTTTTGTGTTTCCTGTTTTACTTTGAAGGTTGTTGTCTCATGTCAGTGTTTTCAGTTTTGCTTCCCTGTGCTCGTCAGCCCTGATGTCTCCCAGCCGTGTTCACCTCCTGCCTCTCATTTCCCCTCGTTATGTCCTGTGTATTTAAGTCCTGTGTTTTCTGTGCTCCCTGTTGCGTCGTTAACGGCTCTACCCTGTGCTGTGTGTGTCCCTGCGTTTCCTGGTGGATTGTGTTGACGCTCTGGTTTGTTTTTGTATTTCTGCTATCAGCTAATAAAGCTGTTTTTTGAGTTCCACTCTGGAGTCCTGCAAGTCTGCATTTTGGGTCCTTTTCCTCGTTCCTACCTGCACACAGCCAGCTAGATCATGACATAAGTAATTCTAGTCATAGCGGTTTTTAGAGCTAATCTTGTCTTTCTACTTGCAGCGGTCTCACGGATGTCTGGCTCACACCGTCATTTCACCTTCCCTCACACAGCCGCTGGTCTCCTCTCTGATTTTGGCATTTACTCACCTGCCTCCTTGCCCAGTTTTCAACAGGTCCACAGTTACTCCCCCTAAGTCTCGCCTCCACCTGCAAAAGTAAGATGATTGCGAATTGCCAATTCTCCCTGTACTGCTGCTTGAGGCTCACTCTGAATCTACTCTTCCTCATTACAGTGACTCTGTGAGCGTAGATTTATTCCTCTCGCCTTTTGTCAGGTTTAGGGGTTTTGCGTTTAACTATTTTCCCCTGTATGTCATCTTTGCTTGCTTAAATAAAATCTTGCTGTTCACTGATTCTCCAAGCCTCCGAGTGGTGTCTACATCTGGGTCCTTTTTCCTGTGTAGGCTGACCGGTCGTGACAGATACTCTCTCTACTTATGAGTTTAGGCTTCAAACTTTCCTTTTTGCTAATATGTATAGTTAGGGTTGGATCAGGTGACCCTGAATCCTCCCTCAGTTATGCTGCCATAGGTGTAGGCTTCTGGGGGATTCCCATGATGCACTGAGTATTTCGTCTTCACTTGCCTCTATAACTTGTAGAGAAGACAGTAAAGATGATAAATAGACCAGCCTCAAAACAGATTCAAACCTGAGCCTCTACATTAGCCTTATTCAATTTCAATTCAATTTCTTGAACTGGTGATCCTTACGGTATATGGGCCACCTATTGAACCCAGTGATCTACACCAGCATCCCTAAGGCTTTGCATTAGTTGAACCCAAACTACAGTGTTTCCCAATTTGGACATTGGGGTAAATCATGGATTTGGGTGACCATATCAAGAGGATAGCAATATTACTTGAACCTTTATGTCTTCGTTTTGGACATTAACTCATCGTAGGTGAAGAGTGATTTGCATGGAAAAGGCAGTTTTGCATTTTGCAGTTCTGTTTCCTGCCCATTACACAAAGCTACTATTATTATTGTTTCTACTAATAGATACGGTTACCAGATGTGTTTATAACACAAACTGCCATTTGCCATGGGAACACTAATGAACAGTATCCATATAATGAGCCTATTCTGGTAGAAGAGAGGAGGAACTGAACTAGAATATGTACAGCCACCTGACAGATGTATCTACTAGCTAAGGTTGAGATTGACTGAAGGAAGCCACCTAACCAAGGGTATCATTCCCATTGCCCTCACTGACAGCATCCATCACCACTATAGTATCACTGAAACCAATGGGCTCACATGCGCGACTACACAAATCGTAGAATAACATGGGTATAAGATTAGGAATGTAAGTAGAGGAAGCCCCTCTGTGGAGATGAAGGCTGTAAATTAAAACTTAGGGAACATTGGAAGGATGTTAGTTGGTTAACTGACATCTTTCTGGGCTGAAGGGCATCACAATGATGACAGGTCATGCAAACCTGGAAAAGTTTACATCTACCCTAAAAAATCATTTCCAAATCACCTGGTTTCCAATTCTGCAGAGCTGATTCCTCTCTACATTACATCACTCACTCGGACACCAATGTGTCTAAAACATAAAATCCCCCACAATATGGCTTCTTGTCTTTTCTGTTTTTCTCTTAGTAAAAGTATTTTACCATTCTTATTATGAATAATAAATTGTTCCAGAATCGTGCAACAAGACTACTAACTGGAACTATAAAGGAAAGACTATATTTCTCCCATGTTAGTGTCTGTTCATTGGCTCCCTGTTAAATTCAGAATTGAGTTTAAAGTTTTTCTCACCTAGAAACTCTTGAATAACAGGGCACTTTCCTCTCAGACTGGAGGTTTACCTGTGTTTTTAAAAGTAGAGTGGGATTCAGAACCTTGGGCTCTCAGGCCCCTTTCTTAAGGAGTCAACTCCTTGTTTGGACTCGGGAGACAGTCTGTCTACTTTTATGATTAGACTTTAAAACGTCCCTTCCTGTTAAAGCTTATAATTTGGGCTGGATCAGATGAACCCAGACCATCCTTTAGTTATGCTGCAATAGGCTTAGTATGTACTAAACCTTTTATCTTCATTCCCTCTGTGTGTTTTGTGCTCACAAACAGACTCTCTGTGCCATATTGAGTTTTTGTCCTGTCTCTTTCTGCTTTATTTTCACTCCGTTTATCCTTTAATCACTCGCAATAAATTGCTGCCCTTTCCTGCTACCACAGGTTTCTTCCTGTTAAAACTGAGTTTTTCCTTCCCACTGTTGTCAAATGCTTGGTGGTTGTTTGATTGTTGGGGTTTTCCTTCTAATATTTCAGGTTCTTTACCTTACAATATAAAGCACCTTGAGGAAACTTGTTTTAAAATTGTGCCACAATCATTACGATCAATCAGTCAATTATAGATAGGCCAAATCTCAACACATATATAAAGCATATCTGTCCTCAGAATCACTTTCTTCCATTTCAACCTCTCCACCACCATGAGAAAGACCAAAAGCTGTCAAAGTATGTCAGAACACAATTGTAGACGTGCACAAGGCTTGAATGGGCTACAACACTACCAAAAAGAAACTTCATAAGAAGATGACAACTGTTGGTGCTATTATTTAGAAGATTTTTTGTGGTGGTGAGTATATTCTACAGTTGAGTTTCACATGCAATAACATTAGTCCTCCCAGTGTTTCTGTTTGTGCCTCCCTCTGTCTTTCTGTGTTTTTCTGTGTGTTAATCCTCGGTCGGTCTGTGCTCTTCTGTCTTTGTAATCTTGTTATTTGATGTCTATTTTAGACTCACTAAAATAGACATCAACTCAATAAAATAGACATCTCACTCAGGTTAGTTTTCTATCATGCTTTAGTTTTACTAACTCCATTGTCTTTGTCCTATTTTTACTTTACTATCACCTGTGACTCATTACTCTACTGTTGCGTATTCCCAATCATGCCCATGTATATAATTATTCCCACCTTCCTTTTGTCAAGACATTTGTTATGTTCTCCTTTTGTGGTCTATATCTCTGTCTCTTCAAGGTGCTTTATATTGAAAGGGAAAGACCCGGCAATAAAACAGAGAAAACAGAAAAATTGCTGTGGTAATTTATGCTGAACACATAACCTGGTCCAGAGCAGGTTATGTGTTTTCTGTAAGTTTATAAAACCTAATCATTTATAGTGTCAGGAGCAACAATGTGCCCTCTAATAAGCACAGATAATGTATTTTAGCCTTGCATTTATGTTTTGAATGTAGTTCAAAGCTCATAATGACTATTTGTCTATTCACTCTATCAATGTTCTTTGTCTACTGCCATATTTTAATTTTTGCCTCAGTCCTTGATTTACAATCTTCAGTCTCCTCTACCCTTTTTCACCTTTACCTTTCCTCCTTGTCAAACCCATCACCCATGCAACACAGCTTAGACTCCTATTCTACACTGATTCCTACCCACGATAGTGTTGCTAATCCTGACTGGGATTGCTCCAGTACACCCACCATCGTTTCACGTCTCCAACCTGACAGAATGGAGACGATGAGCCTGAAATCTGCTCTCTGTGGTGGAGGTTTTATCTGTTTGTGCGTGCGTGCGTGCGTGCGTGCGTGCGTGCGTGCGTGCGTGCGTGCGTGCGTGCGTGCGTGCGTGCGCAGTGTGTGTGTGGGTGGCATGTATTTATAAACCTATCTGCCCATCCAAGTTTAATCTGTTAGATGCCAGCTGATACAGTAGGACAGGGTGGGCTCACCTCCTTTCATGCCTACCTGCTCACACAGTGCCAGACTGTCCTCCCTGCAGAGATTTTGCCCTTCGATCTCTCCATGCCTGAGCACAGGTAACACTCAGTGTGCATTGACACCCCACTCTCCCTGCATTTGTCAGAGCTC
>VURO01043858.1:7900-28367 GCA_015108175.1 Pelvicachromis taeniatus
TTGTATTATCCAGCTATAAAAATGTATTTCTTTGTTCTGGGACCTCTTTTTTTTCTGTCACTTCAGATTACATTCACCTATGTTGTGTTCATGAATGCTTAACACATGGAGGATGTTTAAAAAAAAAAAGTTAAAAAAAAACTTGCAGTTGAAGTTTGCAAACACAGTTTACAAAACAGTGTTGGTCCACCTCTCTCAGGGGGAACTTTAGCCAGCAGACTATTTATACCTTAGCTGTCTGACTGACTGGCGCCGAGGGAACTGGGACACTGTAAATGTGTGTCTGTGTGCATGTGTACTTGCTTAGCATCTAGTTGTAAATATTTCTTTAGGATAATGTGTTGATAGTGCATTAGAGACAGATGATGCAATACACTGACTGGTCACCTTTTGCCTGCACAACAGACTTAATTCTTGATGACATACATTCAATAAGGTGTGGGAAACTTTTAATCTGAGGTTTTGGTCCATATTCTGGCCCTAACATCTGAATTTCAAAGCAGAAATCAAGACTCTGAGCTGACAGGTGTGGCAAACAGTGTGGTCTCTCCTTCGAAGCATTCAGAGATGCTTTTCTGCACACCTTGTTTGTAATGTTAGCCTGAAGCAATCTGGCTTAAATCAACTGTCTTCCTGATTGGTATGCTCAGTTTGAACTTTGTCTACAAAACCTCAATGATTTGCTGCCATGTGATTGGCTGATTAGAAATTTGTATTAACAAGTTGAACTGGTACATCTAATGAAGTGGCCAGTGTATGTACTGTAGATCTAGAAGATGAGGATAACCTTATGGGAAACATGCAAGCATACTGTTTGCGTGTCGTATTCCAGTCATTTACTCATCAAGCAGCTAACTCCAGGAAGGCCATAAATCTGAGACATAACGAGCATCACACTAAAAAAACTGACAGGCCCATTCACTAAAAGCACAGAAATAAATTTGTAAAATTTTTCTTACTACAAATCAAACGTGCTGACTGTCATATGGTATGGAATAAAGAATAACTCAAAACTGACGAAGCTACACTTTTTTGTTGAGAATTTTGTTAATATATAAAAGTTCTGTAGCGTTTTATGATGAATCTGCCTATTACTGATCTAAGGAACTAAGGTTTTCATCCTGATGGCCATCTCACATTCCTGTTCAAAAAAATACTCATCCTCAAATCCATCATCTGATAAAATCAATAAAGATCCATTACTGTGGAGGAAGAAAATTACATGGCCAAAGGTTTGCATTATAAATCCTATGTGACTGATAGGATAAAGGTTAACTTTAATGGTATTGCTTTCTGGCCATAATGTCACAGATAAATCCTTGTGTCGTCCTTTTAATTGTCGAGCATTTTTTCTCGTCTTAATATAGATTATTTATGTTTTGGTTTTTTTTCGACCAGCAGAAAAGAACATCAATACGGGGCAGCATTTAATAACATTAGTTACATTTGTGTTTTTTACGAGTCAGGGGGGCTATTTGTCCTGTCAACAAAAGAACAAGTGATCAGCTTAACTCAGTGTATTAGGTAGTTAACTACTCATACCACATTTATTTTTTTAAGTCAAATTAAACACCTGTACGTACAAATAACGTAAATATTCTTACTTTACTGTTTTCTTAAGAGTAACTAAGCTCACGCTCCAAATTGAAATATATGGACAGATGATAAATTAAAGAACGAGCCTGAACCCTTGACCACTACAACAACAGGATCCGGTGTCTCTGTTGGCGTGGTGTTTGCCGCCATAAAGAGAAGAGTGAGTGTAAATCAACAGTGGGTAAATGGTTGAGGATGAAAGTGATATGAGTCATGCACTATGGCCTTCACAGTCACCAGATCTCACTCCTGTTGAGCACTTATATGAGATCGTGTTAGACCGCACTTTCCACCAGCATCATGAAAACATGAAATGAGGGAATATTTCTGGGAGAAACTCCAAAAGGTTTGGACAGGGGCATATTTACCACTATGAAATGTGTCCCAATCCATAATAGTGGGTCCTTTAAATGTGGCTGTAGACACTCACTGTTGCGTCTCTCTCCTGATCTCCTCTGTACATGTTGATTACAATTTGAATAAAAAAAATTTAAGTTTAGATTCATCATCCAATCATTTTCAGTCCATTTCTTGTATAATTTGGCATACCTCATCCCTTTCTCCCTGTTTTTCCCTTTTTCGTATTTCGTAAGGAGATGACTTTCAGTTTATCTGCTGTAGAATTTCTATTAGGCCTGAAATTTCTTTTGTCTGCCACACAGTTTGCTTGATTTTTTAAGGACACACTGGACACGGTGTTGAGATATCTAAAATTTTGGGGTAATAGCTTTTTGGGACTAGCATTGTTGGCACAAAAATAAATAAATATATTTTATGCAAGCTAAACAAGTGGTAGACATAGCACTGGTTCATCCCTTGAGTTAGGTGGCTTTTTTATGTTTTCATGCTTTTTAGAGCTTATTACGTCTAAAAATGAAAAGAAAATTCCTGTGACAATGATTAGGTGAAGGGATCGGACTGAAAATGAGTGAAAATGGAGCCAATGTCCAAAGAAAAGCTTTAACCTTCAGAAACCTGGAGAATTATTGCTCAAGGCCACCCCAAAAGAAAAAATGACCCCCCCAAAAGTCTGGATCTTTGGAAGCAGAATATATAGAAATGAGGGGGGGCTCGAGACTTTTGCACAGCAGTGTATGGATAACAGAACTAAAGGAAACCACAATAGGTTCATAGGATCAAACTATTTAGGGAAATATAGTATGCTCGGGTATATTTAAATGAAAAAATATGTAACACATAACTACGTGATAAATGGATGATAAGCATGATGTGTTTTGTCATTGCGACTTTTAATGAGGATGGTTTTGCGTGCACGCGACAGAGAGGGAGGGAGAGCGGGATGAAGTGGTGGCGAGGGGAGGGGCGGGGCGGGGGGACGTGTCGGAGGCGCACGCTCCACCGTCGTGACGTCACGGGAGCGCCCGAGCAGAGCAGTGGGGAAGCCACCAGTGGTAGAGCTGGCAAAGACGGAAAAGAGGGAAAGATAGAGGAGATAGACAAGAGACGGAGAGGAAACGAGAACACAGCCCGCGACAGAGCGTTTCACCTCGGCTCACCGTCCGCCACCACACGCCACTTTAACCACTGACAGCAGCAGAAAAACTGAAGAGTGTATGTGACTGGCCTTTTTTCCCCCTTCTTCTTCTTTTTTTTCCCGACATAGACCTTATTTCACAACCGAGGGCAGGGACGTTAACACAGCCGCAGTGAGTACTGGAAGTTCCTTGACACTCTTGAGTGCGTGCGTATGCACATGTATGGTTTATTACACAGGCCTTTGTGTATCTGTGTTTATTTATGTGTGTGAGCGTGTGTTGTAATCATATTGGCCACTTATTGGGTCAACCCCACATGTGTGGTGTCTCTGGGTGTGTGTTTGGATTTGAGGAATAACAGGCTGGCACTAACATAATGAAATAATTAATATTTGATGGTCTCCTTTAAGCGAAGCAGCAGCAGAGGCAGCAGCAGTTTTGGGTCAGCTGTGATGGGGCTCTCCGTGCGTGCTTGACTGTCATTGTGGAACAACGACAGTGTGAGCTCGCTCCCCCCCCCGTTTTTTTTATTGTTCCGTAAAGCAGTTGTAGCTGTGCAGCCTGTACACTTACAACACAACGTCTTGTATTGTACCTCCAAATGCGATTATCAGTCTGCTCGCCGTGTTGCAGGCGGCAGATGAAGCTGACAGCCCTTCTCAAATCCACGCTATGTGGCTCTCACATTTCTCTAACATCACAGCTCCTATTTACCGACATTACTGTCTCGGGTTTATCTCATGTGGTATCGCTGATATGCCCTGGGGCACTTGAAGTGTGGGAAGTCGATTGTTTGAGTTAGTGTTTCGTCTCTTCCCCATAATAATCCCGTGGAGACTTTTTTTTTTTTTTTAGTTGTGTTGCAATGTTTCCAAAAGGACGCCTCGAGCTCTTTGTCAGCTGACAGATGGCACGCAGTGATCTTGCAGAACCAGTGATATCAGCGTCTTTGCAAACTTGAGCAAAAACATAGATTTGATATGATCGTGTTGATGAAGGCAGCACGGTGGGTGGTGGTGGTGGTGGTGGGGGAGTGGGGGACGCTCACAGCTCCATTTCTTTGCGCCGCCCCTCCTCCGGGAACATCCAGTTAGGGAACTGAGCTGCTTCCTTCCATTGAGTTTATTGTAAACACGGGACATTTTTAAAAGCCCAGGCTTCACACACCTTAGTCTGACGAGGCTTTGTTGTCATTCTAGCACTCCCTTCTTAGAGTTAGGTTTAATAGTAATACAAATATGTTCTCTTTTTAAAGCTTAGCATGGCCTGGCTGCAAACTTTTGACCCTGACTGAACAATTTCCACATCCTAACAGTATCTCCGTCTTCAAGTCCTACATCAAAGATTAAAAAAAGGGGTTGTCTTGAGGGCCTGAGGCTTTGCAGCAACAGCAGCATGTGACACAGAAAGCAGCTCTTCTTATTCCAGACCTTGCTTTTACCTTAAGACCGTCTAATCTTTGGTGGTTTGTTTTTTTTTTTTTAATCACTCTGGCAGGGCGAGACTGTTCCTAGATGGGAAGATGGGTCACGCTCTCCTCTCGCTTTTACTCACGTTTAGCCTGGCAAGCAGATGATCACATTCTTCTTTAAAGGAGAGCCTGGGGGAGTTGCACGCTCACTTTCTCTTCCATTACACACTCCCAAAATTAGTTTTGTTCTTCCCTGGCTTGCGTTAATTGTCTCAACGGTACATTTTCCATATTTGTTATGTAGGCAGAAGCCAAGATTAGATAAGCATGGTGTGTTGCTGCGTCCGTATGACATCAGTGTATATTTTCTGTGCACGATATGGATGTGTGTGCTTGTGTGCGAGTTATAGTGCATGTTTGCCCAGCCCGCGTCTTAGATTAATTTCCTGTGGTACACAATAGCCTGGAGCTGATTGTATCTGTCCCATATCAGTTTTGGGCTTTCCAGTGACTACACCATATTATATGTGTTACAAATAGGACCAGTGGCACAGACTGAAGTTGCAAAATTTTAATCTGTGTCATGCCTAACACTGAATTCACTGTTACATGCAGCTTGTATCTTTAAGTGTAAAGGCCTCTTTCAAACCATTTCAGAAAATAATCTATACCTGATCCTAAATAGACTGTCTGAACCACAAGTTAAGTGATAGTTGAGTTGAGTGAGGTTGGCTGTTTTGTATACGTTTTTACTGAAATCACACAGAAAAGTGTTAGGTGTGTTAAAAATATGTTTATATGCATTAATTAGTACAGATGATTGTTTCTTTGTGTGGCATCAAGTCAAATATCACTAATAGCACATTGCTTAAATAGCAGCAGTATCTTGGCATGAGCTATGAAATGCACAGTTGTCATAACTGAACCCCAGTAATCCTAAATACATTGTGTGGGAGTGACCTCTGGCCTAAATCTATCAAGCTGCTCAAAGAGAAATTCTGGACTTGTGTGAAAGATGAAAGCTGTTATCCTTCACATTTACCTGTCAACCTTTAAAAAAAGCTTTTAGTTGCCTGACTTGAATGAGTCCTGGATGCCTCTTTGGTGAGGTGTTTCAAGTTTGTTCAACTGTGATGCGACACCAGAGAGAAGACCCAGGAAAGATTATATTGCTTGGCTTGCTTGGGAATGCCACAGTGTTCCTCGGCTGAGATTGGCATTGCTATAACATGGATGGACCCAGATAATCAGCAGAAAATGCATGGATGGATGGATAAACTAAAGCTATAATGTTATCACAACACATGTAGCTTAAAAGACCACTAAGCCACGAAGGTTGGATAAATCAAAGTGTAAAGCAAACGTGACTACTATTGAAAAAGACAGGTCAGACTTTCAAAGGAGTAATCCTGTTGTCCGATATAAAGAGCGAGTGCAGGTTTTTGAAAAAAAAAAAACTGGATCTGGTGAACAGCCGGCATCTCTTTAAATCTTGCGTTCGGAAAAGAGTACGGCTCTCCCCTTCAGCGAGGCTGTCGAGATGACTTTCAGTGAGATGTGTAACCCCGGACAGCATGTCCGGGGTTACATGCTGGGTTACATGCTGGGTTACATGTCCAGCATGTCCAGGACCTTTCCATGTGGTCCTGGAAAGGACCACATGTGATTTGATGTGGTCCTTTCCAGCCACATCAAATCACAACGAGCCTGACAGGAACAGAGAGTAATGGAGAAATAGTAATATTCAACGTGAACATAATGTGTTTTTATGAGCCCCAGTTCTCAGGCAGGAGTCGAACTTTGTCAAAATTGTCTCCCACACTGAAATACCAGCCGGCTAAGTATAGGTTGAGTGTGTTTTTGTGTCGCACTGTGCGGTGTGACGGACGGATGTGTGGTTGTCACATAAATAGAACATGCTGAACACCTTCAGGAATGCTGATGGTGAAAGAGAGAGGCGGTGAGAGGAAGCGAAAGCATCAGAGAGACAAGGGAGAGTCAGAGAGGGAAAGGAGGCATTACAGGAACGAGTGTGATGAGAGAAAATAAGACATACAAGTGGAGGTATTCAAACCAAGCACCATCTGCCCCTCGTATTAGGTAACAAAATCAAAAAGGCTTCTTTCTCGACCATATCTTCTGTTTGAACCTTCCAGCATGTCTGCCTGGTCCTATTATAAACTCTGCATTGGTGTCTGCCTCATTAGAGGTAATTAAAACTACTATAATCAATAGTCTTTTTTATCTTGGTTGAAGATTACATGACTGCTTCTGTGTGTTTAAGATAATCAGCTGAGTTGCAGAGCTTTGTATCACATTGTAGGTAGTTGTTTTGATTTTACAGCATACATTTTTATCCACTCATTGCACTGTTTTCAGCTGCAGGAGGGAGCTGTTTATAGCAAAAAATCTCTAAAATCCCAGCTCGACACTACTTACCAGTCACCAACTGCTAGACAGCAACACAGAAACTGATGTAAAACAGCCCAAAATAGCAAGGATTGGATATATATTCATAAACTAGGCAAAAGTAAAATTTTGATATCAAGTATAACATTTTTCTGTAGGTCTTACATATTTTGTTGTCTGGTAACAAGTTAACTTTAGTGAAATGTAGTTATACTGTTATTGTTTATAAAGCTTCTTTTTACTGAAAAGAAGACAAATAAATTAATTTATTTGTCTTCCATTAGATTTTGAATTACTCATTGATCTGTGGTCATTTTGGGATTCACGAATAACAGTTTTTTTCCCCACTCTCAATGTACATAACGGATGGCTACACTCAAAATGTATGTGCTTGCAGCCATAAATACTTTTGCGATTGTTATAGTTTCAGCATCTAAGGGTGCACTAAACTGTCAACAGATTGTCATGACAGAGCAAATCTTTGGGGAGCCTTTCCACGAAGATGCTGCCCACTGTGCAAAGTGACATTGGGGTGATGTCTTTTACAAGTCATTTTTGGACATGCAATTTTGGTCCACTGAAGGGCTTGTTTGTAACGCCAGGCGACGTCTTTTTTTCTACATCTACTGAATGTCTGGTGTTGATGTCCGTAGGAACTCTATGTACGGGTTACTTATAGTCCAAGTGTGATCGTTGTGGACGTCTTTTCAATGTCAAACCTAGACTCATTTTAGATGTTGTTTTTATAATGCTTCTATAGGCTCTGTTGTCCAATGTTTCCAGAAGGTGGAGGACATGTTTTCTGTACAGAAACAGATATCTCCAAGGTGGCGCAGGGTCTTGGCACTAAAACAAAGTGAGCAGCTGCACGGTGTCTCAGGTCGTCCACAGTTGCATAAAACGTCTTCTATCAAAAAGAGAAAAAAAAAGGGAAAAAAAGAGTGAAACTGGAAGTTTGAGTGGGAGTTTTCAGAGATTGTCTGATCACTGGTAAAGATATAGTAGATTCCGATACAGTAAAAATTCTTAAAAAGTTCATCAATTTTGCCCAAAGAATAATGCTCAGAAAGCTTCTACCCCCACAAACCTTATTTCTTTCACAACATTAGCAATCAAGGTGTCAAAGCACCAACTTGAACAGCATCTCCAGCTGAAATGGCCTTGAACCTCCGCTCTATGGATGTGTCAGCGGAACAACATAATCAGCTAAAATGTTTCCCATGTTTCCAATTTCTATTGTTCCAGAATTCTCTGGATTTTCAAAAGACTGTGCCTTTAGTTGAGCATCACAGAGAAATAGATCGGCACCAAAACTGTCAACTGCTGAAGCAATATTTCTAATCAAATAAGACAAAAAAGAATGAATTGACTGATTTTCTCAGTGCGGCAAACTCCATCTGCTGATGAATACCGAAAGACAGAAAAGCTCAGATCTGATTAAGCTAGTGAATAGACCTTAGGTGTAGTTTTACTGTCTCAGGTCAAAAATGACCTTTTTTGACCTAACATTGACGTAGCATTGTTTAACAGATGTTTCTTAAGGCTGTGGCCTTTTTGCCCTTTTTTACATTTGTGTGGAAGCACGTGAGAAAGGGTAAGCCTCCTGACAGATGGGTCTTGGATAGTCATATGCTTGTGCTTGTTTGATCTCATGATGCCAGCTGCATCATTGGTGTGTTTGTGTGAGTTGTTGGTGTTTTTTTGTTTTGTATCTTTGGACCTCTGGCTCTGGATCTAAAACCACCACAAGTAAATTCTCAACCTGTGAGATCCACTGGTGGTTTATTCATGTGACCTTCAGACTTGAATATCAGAAAACACAGCACAGGCGGTGCTGTGTTTTCCATGAGGTCCTCAAGGAAATAAAAGTAAAAAGAGTCTGTGTGTGTGATAGATGCTGACTGTACGTCGTGTACCCTGCCTCTTGTCCAATATCTTATTGCCACAACCACTCAGTGCCCAATGTAGTGTGTAATCAGCCCTGTATGTGCCCAAAAAACCTAAAAAAAGAAGCTAGACCTTCTGTAGATTTTTCTGTTGAAGCCAGAATTGGGGACCTGAACACTTGGATTATCTACAGGTCATCAGATCTTTAGGGAAGGAGGGGAAAAGCCCCCCCCCTATCTCCACAGACTCATGTTCTAATCAAGCATTAGACGTGTGTGTGTTTTTAATGACACGATCACTCACAGCAGAAACTTGGGAATGTTTCTTTTTGGATTTTTTTGTGTATGGATTGATTCATCTCTCCGTATATATTCACTTTACACAGTTGTGATCTGTATGAATGTGCATGTCCATACTGTATGCCAGTGTGTGCATGTGTGGGTGTGTGGCTGTGCTAGAGGGAGGTCTTTGGCCTGTTTCTGTCCAGGTGTGTGTTTTTGGTCCCTGGGGGGATAGAGCAGATGGTCCCTGTTTTTGTTTCAGAGTGTATGAGTGTGTGTGGCTGTAACTGACTGGCTGTCAGTAACATTTCACTGGCCAAAGATCTGTGCCGAGCAGAGCATCACTGGGGAGTATACGCCTGTTAAAAGCCAGGCTCGGGCGAAGGAAAATTCAGATGGCTTGACTGAGGGGCTGCACAGTTAATCAGAAATAGGCTAAAATCTTTGCCCATTTGCCAGAATTCACATGCTCAGGGAAATTACTTAAATAATAAAACGAAGGAATTTACTTTTTCGTTTACGTTTAACTTTTATTGCTAATATTATTATTTTAATTTTGAATTAATGGTCCAAAGTAAATGCAACAATTTAAATCTGACCTTGCAGATAAACATCAGCTTCAAGATAAAAACAGCTATATGTAATGAAAGGGTAAATATTTCTGCATTTTCTTTAAGGGTTATTGTGCAATAGTGAAAAGGCAGGGCACAAGGAAAACAAGTTTCCATTCTTGTGTTTGCTGATCTGAAGCTGCACTTCTTGTAAGGGATATGGATCGGATGACCAGTGTGGGTGTCCACTGGGTCCGCTGACCTGAAGATAACATCACTGGCTTAAAGAGTAGCCAAACGATGAGAAATCCTGACATTCTGTGCCGTCGAGTATACAGACCAAATTATTTTAGAGTTTGAAATATACTCTGTATGGGTGTTGGCACAGGAACATAAATAAGTAATTCTAAATAACATGGAAACATCTACCAAACAGAAGCACAGATTTGATGGATGGATAATAATCCATAATGGTCGTGTGAAAGAGAACGTTTTCACATGTCTCTGTGGAGTCCTGTGAAAAATAAGTACACGTCAAAATTCAGTAGCTTGTAGAATCACCTTTAGCAACAGTAACTTGAAGAAATCGTTTTTCGCATGACTTCATCATTCTCTCTTGTGGAGGAATTTCGGCCCATTCTTTACGCCGGAGACAGCATTTCAGTTGGTTTACGGACGATTGCAACACCTTAATTCTTTTCTTTTTTTCATCTCCGAATCTCAGTGTTTTTTTTTTCCCTCTTTTTTTCAGCCACAGTGTTGTAGATTTGCTGCTGTTTCTAGGATCGTCACCAACATCACCAACATCACCAACAAACATAGTCGAGGGGTCTTGTGTAGTGAAACACACTAATAAGTTGGGCATTTAAACACAAGAGTCTGCATTTATCATTTTTACCATTTTCCATCCCCAGTCATTGGTGCTCAGTCTGTAACTTAGTCCACTCGATTCATAATAAGTGGGTTCCACATACTAGATAAAGTTTTGAAACCCTGGACGCTTACAGTCTTCATGAAAAGGAAGGTTGAAATTTCACCAACCTGAATGACATTTATCACAAACACATGAGCCCAGACTCATAAATCATGTTCAAAATATTTGTATTTTGAACATGTGTAATCCTTTAAATTGATTACACAGGCGAGCGCAGCCAGGATGGCATGTTTCATTTTTAGCACAGCAATAGAACATTTACAAGAATTGTTTGATGTAACTGACTGATCAATTTTAGTAAGTTGTTTTTTATCCAACACACACTCACACGCACAATTACCACTGTAACTGATCTCTTTATTGAGGCTTTCATAGAAATATAGACTGCTGGAAATGTATTCATCATCTTTTTTAAAAACTATGTTTTCTTGACATGTTATTGCATAATTAAATTGTATTAAGTGAAAACCAACAAGCAAACAAACAAAAGCATGTAAAGTAAGTAAAGTAACAAACAAATGTAACTGACTGAAATGCACAGAGGCAAAGCAAAGTTTGTTCCAAATATGAAGTCAGCTGATTGAATGTTATGTGATGCTGCACAGCTCTAGGACACAGCGTTTGATATGGTGGACACTGTGATTAAGAACGAGGCATAACCGGTGGTGTAGAGACAAAGCGGCCTTTGTAGAAAAAGAAATCAGCCTTAATTTCTTTTTGCTGTGAGTGTGCATATAGCTCAGTGTAATACTCTTGCCAGTAAGGTCGTCCTTTAACCTGCTGTTAATTTATGCTGACATCTGTGGCAGCTTTACGCCTGGCTGCTAAGTGTGCCTTAAGTGTCTTTGTGGACACAGTTTCATAGCCACTGCTGCAGTGCAAAAGCTGCAGCAATTACTTTTTGAAATAATAAAGCTTCCATCTAGAAACTCAAGAAGCATTTTTAAGCCACATTTTGTGTTGTTAGCAGATTAACATTAAAAAAAAAAAGTGATTAAAAGTAAAACAAGTAAGAAAATTGTTGCTATGACCAGCACATGTTTTGCAATTTATTTCACATCAGATCATTTTTGTATTTGCTGGCTGCACTCAGAGATGTGATTATCCAACTACTGTGCTGATCCAAACCACAGCCTAGTAAAAACTGTATTCCTTTGTGCCTTAAGTGCAGCTTGTCTTTGTCCAGTAATCAAGTCTCTTCATCCCTTTTCTTTTTAGGTGATCCCATCATCCAAGCTCTTGTTGACTGCCTCGCTTCCTTTATCCAAAGGGATGCCCTATTGATTCCTACTTTCTAACAAAGCCCATGGATTACAGCGAGGGTGTTGAAAAGGCCTTGATCACAGCTGCATCACCACTATGACAGATTATAAGTCAAAAAAGAGCCCAAGTTGAAGACTGACTGATTTTTTGTGTGGGGGAGATCCATCTTACATTTAAAATTATTTTTTTTTGATTAAGTTGATTTACTTGTTCGATCACACGCATCTCTATAGTGCACGCCGCTCTTCCTGTCACCATGTACGGCAGTTCCCGTTCCGTCTCAAAGCTGGATGTTGTTGGATCCAATGGGAACGGGTCAGCGTCTGGGAGTCCCGGTCGCTCCCCACGCCTGCCTCGCTCCCCACGTTTAGGACACAGACGAAACAGCAGCAGCAGCTCCACTGGAGGACTTACCGGCACTGGTAAAACCTTATCCATGGAGAATATTCAGTCTATTAATGCTGCCTATGCAACTGGTGGTCCCATGTACTTCACTGACACAGCTGAAGACCCGGTCGGCATTGGGAGTCTGAGCAGTGGGCTGAATCCCTCGCTGCCCAAAAGCACCATGACCCTGGGGAGGGCTGGGGCCAGGATCCCCTATGGGGTCAGAGCGGCTGTCATGGGGAGTAGTCCCAATATAAACTCTGGAGGAGGAGGAAGTGGAGCGCTTGTACCCAGTGATGCAATAGCGTTCGGTGGGGAAATGCAAAACCAGTCTCCACAGGCGGCTACTGTGCCTCACTCCATGAGACAGGTAAAGTGCAGCATTTTCTTATTTTCAGGTTAAAATTTTGTATGTAACATATAAAGTGTGGTAGAAGTGAACAAAAGCTAGTGTAAACATTTTCAAAAGGTGCGTGTTTTCATTTAATTGTTTGTCTATTACTTATTAACTTTGGTGTAGTATGAAGGGCTGTGGGGGAGGTCTTTATCAGTAAGAATAGCTGTAAAACTAATGAAAATACAGTTAAAAGTCTAAAATGTTTGTGCGTATTCCAAAGTACTTTCCAAAGCAATCCAGTTGGCCACTTTGGAGTTTTAGGCTGATCAATTATGGCCCCATGCCTCATATTTAACACCCCTTCATAAGTCCGCCCTACACCAAATGAAAAAATAAAAGTGTGGCCATTCACACAGTGTGTCTAAATAGACTAAGGTCTGCCGTCCTACTCCCTCTGCACTATTAGTCATAACCTGCTAGCTCATCTCTGAAGAGTTAGCTTGCCTCCTCCACTTGTTTCTTATTTCTTCTTTGAAAAAGCAGAAAAAGATCAAACTAATCCCTTTCAGTAATTACTGTTACAGGTCTTTCTATTCTGCATTTCACATGCATGTTTTCCTTAACCCGGTCTACTTTTGCACTTGCAGAACTGGCTCTGCGCACAGCCTAGAAACCTAAAATAAGTTTTTCAAAGCCAAAGCAGAGTCTGTTTGTTAAAAATGAATCAGAGTTATGTTTAATTCTTAATAGAGTCGTTCTGGTGGTATCATAAATGAAACATTGATATTTAAAACATTTTCTCATTCCTGCTGAAATATTTTATGTAGTATATGAAGAGAATTTAAGTACAGTTATTCATGACCTGCTAAAATACACTCACACTCTGTATTAGGTACACCTTGCCAGCACTTGGTATTTCTTTCATAATTGCCTTACATTGCACCTGCGGACCCAGAGTGTTACTGAGCGGACCTACAGCATCTAGAGCTGGAGCGGGGCACAGATGAAGCGTTCAGAAGTCATTCGCCATGTCAAAATACCAGCAGATAAACTCTCAAGTTTGTAATTAATGTATTACCTGTATAAGAAAACAATGTAAACAAATGGTAGCCTAACAGTAACTGTTATGTTTATTGTAGCTGTTAGCTAGAAACGCTAATTTAGGGTAGTTTGCTCTGGGTTCAGCTTTTGCAAACAAATATGATCAACTGTTTCCAGTAGAATTCCACAGTTGTCATGTTGTCCTCTGACATGAGATGTCCTCTCAGAGCCCTGTATGCTTGCAGAGAGCCCTACAGTAGGGAAACATGCAAATGAATGTCCAAACCATTGTATTTTAGTTTTATTTATGTCTTACACAGCATCCCAACTCTTTAGCTAAGTTAATAACTTTAGTTAGTGAATAGTTAGTCTAATTCATTAGTGCAGCATTACTGGATCACCTCTGTTTGATATGATATGCGACTGTCACTGAAAAGCGAATGTGGAAAAAAACAACAAAAAAAACCCAACACTTCTCATTCTCTAAACGTTTGGCCAAAGCTGTAGGTTACACCATCAGTGCTTGCTCACTCGTCAGAATTACATTTCTTAATTCTCTTTGTGCAGTTATAGGTAACCAGCATCTAATATTTTATCTAAATGACTGCTTTTGCCTTTGAAAAGGTGAAGAGCCTGAGGCTGGTGACAGCCCAGTTCTTTTCTACCTAAGTATATCCTTATGGTGGCTCACAGGACAAGGCCACATTCCTGTCCTCCCAGAAGATAAGAGAAACTTCAGTCTTCAGTCTTCTTGTGGGTGCAGTTCACCCACACCTGTTATATTCCTGTCATATGGTGTTCATGCAGTTTTCTACCCCAGTTACAGCATGTCCGACTGCCTGTTCAGCATATGCAAAAAACATATGATGAGTTTAAGCATGTGATGACAAAGGCCTTCAATTACGGTGCTTGTCATCACAAGTCTGGCTGGCTGATCATGTTTAGAAGCATGATCAGCCAGCCAGACATCTGGATGATTATCTGGAATAAACAAAAAACTAAAAAAGACTTTTGTTACTTCATCTTTTATCTTTATTTTTGTTATTATTGTTCTTATTTTACATTTTTCATTGTTAGGCATTAGGTTTATTGCCAACTTCTTTCCCTCCATGTTACTGTGTCATCATCTATTTTTGATTGGGTGTGGAACAGAAAGTAAGGAAATCCAAAGTCCCATTAAAACCAGGAGAGGTTCTTATATTTCAGAAGAAGGGATTATTAAAAATAATTCAAAAGAAATGACCTCAATGCAATATGTTATTTATGAATCCTAACGAGCACTTTCCAAAATAACACATTCTTATACTTTCAGCTTCTGATGAGCCAAGCTACGACTGCCAGGGATAGTGATGTAGGTACAGCGCATGTGAGAGTGTGGTCAAGTAAATGTCTCTTGTCTGGATGAAGGCACAAGAGGGATCAATGGCGAGGCGTAGAGTATCTCAGTATCTTCAGTCTTCAGTGGACATTTCATTTCTGGCACAAAAAACACCTGTAAAAGTTAGCAGATTTAGGAGGTGCATTGGTGAAAGGACAACTTCAGCCTGTCAAACGTAACAATGGAGCAGTATGTTTAAAAACAACTAATTAAGCATACAGTGTAGTTAAACACAGTGACAGTTGTATATCATATAATTTCAAACAGGAGATCCAGTAATGCTGCACTAATGAATTAAACTAACTATTCACTTTAGCTAAAGTTGCTAACTTAGCTAAAGAGTTGGGATGCCGTGTAAGACATAAATACAGCTGAAATACATGGTTTGGACATTCTTTTGCATGTTTACTTATTGTAGGGATCTCTGCAAGCATACAGGGCTGAGAGGGTGCAACATGACAACTGTGGAATTCTACTGGAAACATATTTGTTTGCAAAAGCTAAACCCAGGGCAAACTACGCTAAATTAGCGTTTTAGCTAACAGCTACAATAAGCATAACAGTTACTATTAGGCTACCATTTGTTTACATGATGCTTTTTCATCTACAGGTAATACATTTATTACCAACCTGAGAGTTTACCCGCTGGTATTTTGACATGGCAAATGACTTCTGAACGCTTCATCTGTGTCCAGCCCTAGATGCCGTAGGTCCGCTCAGTAACAATTTATTAATCTATTGATCGGCGCTTGATTACTCTGCGGCTTTCTCAAAGGACCCGGATGTATGACCCTAAAAACTGAATTTAACAACTGAAATTGAATAGTGGAACTGAAACTGAATAGTGAGAAATGAAACCGAAAGCATTAAAGAGCTAAATTTTAAAAAGGATGAAATACAATTTCAATGCAAATGAATTCATTTTGAAAATCTAAAATTCAGTTTCAATTTAGTGACGATCATTTTCAAACCAGTACATTGGATTTCAAATTAGGCTAATTCAGATTCAGTTTTAAAAAGCATTCATTAAAGTTTCAATTCAGATTCAATCTGAGCAGTTCAAATTCTAATTTGACTTATTCATATTCAGTTTCTGATGGCACAAAGTTCTGCCCATACACTGTGCTATGTTGGATTGAAATCTGGTGACTGTGGAAACATCTGAGTGCAGTGAACTAATTGTCATGTTCAAGAAACCCGTTTGAAATGATTTTAGCTTTGGAACATGGTGTGATATCCTACTGGAAGCATTGTCCTCATCAGGAGATGGGCACACTTTGGTCATAAACGGATGGATATTGCAGGGTAATTTCCAATAGACCATGTTCAAAAAAGGAGTTTATTGCTGACATGTGTTCCTGGTTTCCAAAAGAAATGCTTCCAGTTGAATTATGACTTGAAGATTGTTTTACTTATTACAAACTAAAAACATACCAATGAACTTCTTCCAAAATAAGCATGAATACTCCAAAATGAGACCTGTGTACACGGTCAGAAAACCCTGAGACTCCTAACCTCTTCGTCCATGCCCCGCCTCTTCCTAAACCACACAGGTTTTCATGCTGCTATTGAACTTACATGCTTAAAGTGGTAGACACCTCTTTTTGATTCTAATTCCAAACAGTACATATCCTTACCTTATGTAAACACAACAAAAATGTTCAAATTTATTAATCCTGAAAACATCAATTATGTAACTAATCTATAAATTGTAAGCCAAACTTGAACTCGTAAATCCAAGTATAAAGTAAACATCTGAACATCTGTCAGAAATAGTCAGCAACAATACTCAAATAGGCTGTGACACTTAAGCAATGCTCAATGTGGACTATGGGGCCGAACCCCTGGCAAGGAAATATCTTCCATACTATTATACCATCACCACCATCCTCAACCATTGATACAAAGCATGTCCACATACCAAAATGCAAAGTTGCTATAAGATTAGCTGATTAGATATACAAGCAGTTGAACACATGCACCTAATGAAGTGGCCGATGGGTGTATATCTAGAATACCCTATTCTAATCTTCTAGTGATTAATTATTTGCCTTGTTAGACTTTAAAGGCAGTAACTCTCTGAAATGGCTGCACATGTTCGTTTTTTCAGATTTGTGTGGAATTTCAGCGTCAGCGGTTGCTTTTGCACAGAGTGCTTCATGTTCAGTGCTGTGGTCCAAGATCACTTCACACAAGATCAGCTTCAAACTGAAAAAAAATGAACGTGATATGGATGAGCAAAAACTTTTATTATTAGTGGTGAAAAACATGGCGGACTTAAACTGTGTGCGTGTGTTCTCAGGTGAGAGAAGGTGCGATGTCAGACCTTCAGACTCAGCTGAGAGAAGTGCTGAGAGAGAACGAACTGCTGCGCAGAGACGTAAGGACACTTGTACTCGTACACCCACGACTATGAAAATACATTCATTTATAATGCAACATATGATATCTTCTGTTTGTTTCACCGTGACTTCCTGTGGGAATTGCTCTTGTAAGATTATAGCTATAAGGAAAATTTACTTATACAAACAAATAAACACATTTATTAACATGAAGTCACTGTGCTTGATTTTGTATTCTTACAGCTGGAGGCCAAAGAGTCCAAGTTGAGTTCTTCTATGAACTCCATTAAGACGTTTTGGAGTCCAGAGCTGAAGAAAGAGAGAGCGCTGAGGAAGGATGAGGCCACAAAGATGGCTGTCTGGAAGGAACAGTACAGAGTCGTACAGGAAGAAACACAGGTAGGGAAATGATGTGTGTGTCTCTGTGTGTGCTTGTTTATGTATCTGTGTGTTTCTGTGTGGCAAAATCTAATACAGTGATTCATTGTTTATATCCCTGGACTGTCTTAGCTCACTGCTCAGCTGAAGAACAAATTAAGACATGGACAGAGCAGTATGTCAACTTTAATATCCTATTTAGACTTCAGTTATTTCCCCCATCATTTCATCTCATCTTGGATTTGTAGAAAGTCTTTATAGCTGTTGCTTTAAACATTTTTTAGCCTCAACTTGCTCTGACATAGCTGTTCCTCCCAGTTTAGCCCCATTTTTTAATGCTAAAATGCAAAAGGAATGATATCTTGATCATTTTTTCTGGACTGTTCTGGTGGATTTGTCTTGCTGCTGTAAGACATCAGCGAAGATGAGTAAACAGATGAAATAGGCTGCTTGGTTGGGGACTCCCAGCTATCTGTTGTTGCTGAAGCCATCTTGATAAGAAAGAGATGCAGTTAGTCTGGCAATAGGCTGAAATATTACACAAGTGATGACACGCAGACATGTGCACTTGCAGTCACTCACACTAAGTAACACAGCATGGAAGATGCTAGTAGCAAAGAGCCAGCAGTTTAGAGGTACTTCACAATGCGACTAACTGAGACGATACCAAGACACAGTTTCCCCTACTGGCTTCTCCCTTTCTCACTCTCTCACTTTCTTAAACTTTGGAAACGTTTGTTACACTTAGGGGAACACAATGTGTTGCTGTCAACTCACTTAATATTTTCCCTTCACCTGTCTCTGTTGGTTTCACTCCACAGGAAGTGGAGGTGAACTCAAAGGAAAAGGAGAAACTAGAACAACCATAAATGACAACACTAAGCAATGACTCTAAACTGAACTGAAAATAGTAGCAAAAATAAATGAAGGCAAATTATGCAAGTCAATTTTTTTCTTTTGCTGTTTATTTATCTTGATACTCTTGTCCAGTTCAGTACATTTATAGACTTGAATGTCCAAGCCCAGTGTGAAAAAAGTTGGTATGCTGAACAAAATGTAAATAAAAGAGAATGCAATGATTTTCCAAATCTCATAACAGAAGGTGATTTGAATTCAATCGAAGCAAAAATGAGAAATGGAACAAGAAAAAGCTGGAAAAATAAGCAGCTATAAGAACTTTTTGCATTATGTTTATTGGCGATAGATAGAATCCAATAATCTGTAATTTCAGAATAATGTTCCTCATTTTTAAATTGCCAAGACTATGAATACTTGAAAATCTAGAGAAGTCTCTATGAGCAAGGGAGGAGGACAATAATGAATTTGGTAAGCCTGTGGCATTCAGGCCCTCAGATAGCACTGCATTAAATAACAGCCATGATTCTGATGTGGAAATCACTGCATAGGCTCAGCAAGACTTTTAGAAATCACCGTCTGTGAACACAGTTCACCGTGCCATCCACAAATACAGGTCATGCAAACAAAGTAGCAGCCATGTGTGGTCATGACAGAAACACTGCTGTCCTCTCTGGGTCAAAGCTCATTTAAAATGGACTGAGGCAAAGTAGTCAGACGAATCAAAATATGAAATACTTTTAGGAAGAAATTGACATTGCGTCCTCTGAGATAAAATGGAGCAAGACCATCTGGCTTCTTATAGCACTCATGTCAAAAGCCTGTTTCTCTGATGGTATGGGAGACTATGGGCCCTGAAGGCTATATACATGTTTTAGAGCAACATATGCCATCCAGATGATGTCTTTTTAATGAACGCCTTGCAAATTTCAGTAAGACAATGCTAAACTGCATACTGTCTCCAATACAACAATATGGCTTAGTAGTAGAAGAGACCGAGTGCCGAACTGGCCTGCCTTCAGTCCAGACCTTTCATCAACTGAAAACATTTAGCCTATCATGAAACGAAACAGGACAAAGATGACGGAGGACTGTTGAGCAGCTAACTCTGTCTCCTCAGTTTTCAGATGTTTGCAGACTGTTACTAACTTTTTGAGATGTGCTGCTTCAATAACATTGCTTCAAGATTATCTTATTTTTTCCTTTAATTGTACATTTTCCAGGTTAAACATTTCATATGTTTTTATGTTTGATTGTGAATGAATTAAGGGCTTATGAGATGTATAAATAGTTGCATTCTGTTTTTTGTGTACACTTTATGTAGAATCCCAACTTTTTGGGATGGTATGTCTAGGTGGAGTTAAATGGTGTCTTAGGCTGTTTTTTAGTGTCTGCCTCAGAACTAGTTTGCAATACCAAACTTGAACGAATCAATCCAGGATTTGGTGCTGGCAGCAGATACCTTAAGCTTGTAAAGTTTGTTGTAGCCGTACTTAATGTGAAGTAGGGCTGGGCAAAACGATTATTTTCCGAATCGATTAATCTAGTGATTAATTTTTCGATGCGTCGATGAATCTAATGATATATGTTACTGCTAAGCAGCTTAAATTAGTTTTGCATTTACGGAGATTGGGTGTTTATCTCTGAGTGTATGTCTACGTGGGGGGTGTCTGGATGAATTAAAGGGTAAAAACCAGCGTTAGTAAAAAAGTTGAAAACTTACGGTCGTTTTATGATAGGCCATTTCATCCTTAAAAAGCCGGCAAAGACTGAATCACTTCCTTTTCGGTTAAAATATCCACATACTGTAGAACTGCGTGTTCGGGGGGCGTGGTTTAAGTCGACATGTTACCGCTACTCGCTGCCGCCATGTGTTTTTTTGAAAGTGATGACGCATCGACGCAAATTTTTTACGTCGACG
>VURO01043859.1:0-14400 GCA_015108175.1 Pelvicachromis taeniatus
CTGCAATTAAATACTGTGCACACCTGTGAGGCTGATTCATCAGGTAACCTTCTGTTTCACCCACCATGACTCCAGCAGCCACCCATTTCATTCACGCCTCAGTCACACTGGCTGGAGACAACCCGGCAACCACCGGTTGCTAGGGAATAACAAGTATTCCCCATCCAGCTGTGAGTGGTTGCTGTGAAACCGACTGGTTAGTGTTTCCCTGGTAACCAGCGGTAGCTGGGGGAAAAATAAAGTATTCCCGACTGGTTGGCGAGTAGTTTTGGGAGGTTCTATGCAATTGCACTCACTGAGACATGAGGAGACCTTCAAAGTAAAAGCTTGGTGGTTAGTTGGTGAGTGTTTGCAAATGAGTGGGCGTCCTCCAAGCAAACTACAGGTGATTGAAGCAACCAAAGCAATCCCCAAGGAGGATTTTGGTGCAGCGCCAAAGTTTTCCACCAGTGTGACTTTTACCTACGACAGATCCCTAAACAGAAACGCGTCATTAAATCCACAGAAAGATACTTCAGTGCAAACATGGTGTGGACAGACAACGAAGGCTCACACTCCTCGTTTACCGCATGAATGCAGCCTTTAACACGTCGTGAATTTATCACGTGTAGGTGCTTTGACTATCTGCCAGAGGTCAAAGGTCGACGGCACCTGTCGTCAGGCAGTCCTACCTGTCTCTGGGGTCGATCCAGCTCGTGCACTGGTTAATGTGGTCAATGTAGTAAACTTTGCCATCAAAGTCTCTGGCTTCCTCCCAACCGTCAGGTAGTGGCAACTCCTTCCTCGGCATGTCAGGCGAGTCTCCATGTAATGAACTCCTCTCTACTCAGAATCATCGCGAAGGGAGACCATCATCATCATCATCATCACCATCACAGTCAGCCTCTACATCTGCAGTTAGTCCCCAAATTCAGAGTCTGGTTGGATTAGGCCATGGTAACAATCCATAATAATCCTCAGATTAACAATCAGACCCTGAACAGGAGGCGGAGAAGGAGGAGGAGAAAGGGGGTAAAACAAACTGTTTCATCAGGCTGCACTTGTGCAACAATTCATCTCGGTATGAGAGCCTCAAAGCATCCGTAACGTAAACACAGCAGCTGGAGGAGTGTCCAGGACGGTCTGGAGTTTCCCAGGTCCGCGGGGAAACTTTGAGTCGGCCTGGAGGAACTTTTTCTGGATGATTATCCACGCTCCGCCGATCACGGACGGGGTCCTGCTGCCGCCGGTGGTCCTGCTGCTCGGGTTTAACGGAAACTCACGGGCAGCCCCGCAGAAACCCCCAGATTAACAAAGTGCAGACTTAGAAAAGGCTGGAGCAGCAGTCAAAACGTCCTCGCTTTGCCTTAAAACACCCCCAAACCCGCAGAGCTGGGGCTCGGCTTCTCTCCGTGCCTACAGGCCACCATGTTTAGCCGCAGTAACCGACGCTAGCCTCCAGCCAGCGGGGCATCGAACAGTCCGCCCGCCGCTTGGAGAAAGGAGAAAAGTACCGGGAGAATCCACAGCCGTTAAAATCCACCAGACATCCGAAGAACTTCTCTGTTATCCCGTAAAAATTCTCCGGTGAAAGCCGGGCACAGGGAAGCTGCAGCAGCAGCGGCGGCGGCGGTAAAGTCTTTTTCGGTCCCGATGTGACTTCGCTCAAACGGATCAAGCTAACGGCAGCTACTCACCCTGACTTCCGGTTTCACAATAAAACATTTGTTAACACGCTGCAGACAACAAATAAGACTTCCGGTCAAAACTGATAAATACTTTTATTGATCCCATGAGGGAAATTAGAATAGAATAGAATAGAATAGAATAGAATAGAATAGAAAAGGCCTATGGTTAGAGTAAATATTACATGTAAATTCTTTTGGTTAATGTATTTAAATATCACTGATAACAAAATCTTTGTTTAAAAAAAGAATGTTGTAGTGAACTATAGCTAAACTAAAAGCTAAAACTAGGTGTGAGTTTAGTTACTAACAAATAACAATAAAATTCAACAAGAATAAACATTTGACTTTAGTGTGCAAAGAACTTACAATACAATAAAACCTACAGTAAAATAGAAATGCATAGTAAACGTCTTTTATTTTAAGAATAGCAAGTTATGCATTTATGCATATTCTATATTGGTATAATTTTATTTATAATTTATACCAGTACAACAGTAAGAATTCATTCAACATTTAGAAAAAAATTAGTCCGTATCTTATCCTCATTTTATATTTTTATTATCTGGATAATTATGGATTATTATTTATTTTTAATATATTAATAGTAATAATAATAATTATTATTATTATTGGTTCATTTTTGCCGTTAAATTTTGGCTAATTTTGTACTTTTTTATTTCATTTTTTTTGTTTGTTTTAAAAAAATTAAATCAAACAAAAAAAAACAGATAATATCATTAATCTTCCACATTTATAACTGTTATTATTTTTATTGACAGAGAGTTTCTTTTGTAGGCTGTGAGTTATGGTGATACTTAAAGTTTTGTCCAGTTTTTTGGCTCATTCATTAATATTTTAATCATAACGTTTGCTTTTAAATGTTATTCACTTTTTTGTTCTTCCATATAAACATTAGCAAGTCTTTACAGTTCTACCTCCCAGCCTGCACAAAGTTAAAGCCCACAGCGCCCCCTGGAGGTCAATATTCCGCAGTGCTGAATAAGTTGAGAGGAATGATGGTTATCGTCACCTGCAGGTTCTTCCTTCATGCAGATAATTCTTCACACAACAGTCCAACATCAAGAACAAAGAGTGAAACTATGGACTTCATAGTGCAGATGCTACAGGCACGGCTGCAGTAGGCTTAGGCTGCTGAGGGCTTCCCATGATGCACTGGGTGCATCTTCTTCACTCACTGTGTGTTTACACACCTCTCTACATTTAGTCATTAGTTCTTCTTCCACTGCATGTCTTCCTTCTCTCATTCCAACCAGTCCCAGCAAATGTCCCCCCACCCCCCGGGCCTGGTTCCACCCGAGGTTTCTTCCTGTTAAAAATAAGTTTTTCCTTCCCACAGTCCCCAAAGCATCTGCTCATAGGGGTCATCTGATTGTTGGCTTTTCTCAGAATAAACAGCTGAAAGGTTCCTCTCTTCTTCACGAACACGATGTTCCAAACTGAATTTCACGGCAGTGCTGATCTCGGGGTCTTGTTTCTGTTTTTCCTTCACGGAGTTTGAAGTGAAGGACGCAGTGATGAGCTGCGTTCACTGACGTGTTTTTAAGAAATTGATTTCTGCCACCGAATCACCACATTTCTGTCTGTGCTGCCCGAGGGCCTGAGGATCACAGCCTGGATTTTAACCTTGTGTATGAAGATTTCTCTGAATATTAACGACTTTATGTGCCATGAATGGATCGTGCACAGTCTTTCTCAGAGAGCTGAAACCCCTCCCAACATTTATCTATAAAAACTCTGTGGGAAGCTCTCCTTCATGTCCAATCATGCTTTTAATTCACCTCATCAGTTATTTTGTGTTTGTTTTTAGCATAAAACAACTGAAACGACAGTTTACTATTGCTCTGCTTTTGCTAGCTTTAAATTCATAATGAACATGAATCCTTAAAAAGTTTCAGCTTCATCATGTTACATCTTATTTATTGGACTATGTCCAATCAAAAAGTGTGAATGAATTTATTTGCATATCATTGTTTTAAGTTGTCGTTTTTGCAAACAGAGCTGCAGTTCAGTACGCAAGTTTTTGAATATTTATATAGCACCAAGCTTTGCACAGTAAGATCAATACCTGCTGTGTTTGACACTGAAACCCAAACATCCTGACATTTTACAATTCTGTTACCTTCAAGCGCTGTAGGAAAAAGTCCACATTAACCACTGCACTAAACTGGTCGTCTAAACCACTAGAATGAGCAGATATGACCCAGAACTAATGTTCTATCACCTGTTACCCATTATTATTATTATCATCGCAGATTTGACTGTTTTTCATGGATTCTACTGTCATAAACTTCGATAAGATATAAATGGAATATGCTCAGTCTGCCCTCATAAACAGCAGCTTTTATATAAAAAGACTCTTTACAGGAGAATCTACACAGGAGCCAAAACTCAGTGAGTAAAAATAAGCTTTAAGTGCAGTTTTAAAAGATTCAGTGAGGGAGCAGATCTGTGAAAACGGTGAAAACGTCTCTCTGAGTGGAAGTAGGACGAAGCCAGACCATGAAGGTGTTTGCAGATAAACAGGAGGATAGTGACACTCTCTGAATTCTCCACGAGAAGTCCAGCAGCAGCATTATGGACAAGCTCGAGAGGGGACCGACTGGGCCAGCGTAAAGGGAAGTGCAGTAGTCCAAACATGAGGAAACGAGGGCATGAACGAGAAGCTTGTGATCCTTCACAGAAAGAAAAGGGCTTCATTTTTAATGTGGAGCGAGAACGGAAGAAGCACCGAGTCCGTTTGCTTGTCAAACTTAAAGCAACAGTCAAATATGAGACCAACATTTTGACACAGGTGGACAAACTGGCAAGCAGATCAGAGAAAATGGAACTGGGGGAGCAAAAAAGGACAATGTGTGACCTCTGACCTTTCTGATGTGAACGAGAGGGATGTTTCCAGCAACCTGTAGAAGAATTAAAGCAGCTGTGACAGCAAAAGGGTCCAAAACTACAGAAGCCGAGAACGGCCGTATCCGTTAATAATATTTTTATCTCGTTATCGCGAGAAAACGGTTTTGTTTACTCGTGATAACGAGTTATTTATCTCGTTATCACGAGAAAACCGGACCAACCTTTTCTCCAGATAACGGGATAAATAACTCGTTATCACGAGAAAACAAATCCGTTTTCTCGAGATAACGAGATAAAAATATTATTAACGGATACGGCCGTTCTCGGCTTCCGTACAAAACAGACCCTTTTACCATTTCCATTATTATAAACACGTATGAGTTTGTGTTTTTGAGTAGATAATGTCGTCGTCCACACGACTGCAGGTGTAACTCAGACCAGTGGAGAGGAGCGAGAACAAGAAGGTTTCTCATCCCTTCAAGTCACAAAGTGAAAGACAGGGCTGCTTCTCCTCGTTACCTCGGCTGCTGTTTGGCACGGTTGTATTCAAGAAGCATTGGACAAAGCTGTGCCTGCTGTGGGATGCAGGGTCAGTCCTCCTCTGTTACTGTGGAAAAAAGGAAACACCTTCACTAACACATGTGTTTCCAGCTTTGAGTGCTTTGAAAGTGAAGCACTTTGCTAGATTTGTGCTGCTTTTTCAGGAGGAAACTTTCTAACGCTTTACTTCCCTTCATAATTGTTTTATTTAACAGGAATAAAATATGCATTAAATTTGAAGTGAAGCATGAAATATATTGCTTTTAAATGTTATTGTAATTGGTTACAGCAACAGTAAAACCCACAGTGGACTTCACTGTGGGGTACTGCTGCTTTTCTTGTTGCCTGTTTTGCAGAAAACATCTGCAGACTATAAACTTCTCTAAGACGACTGCTGTTTTATTACGGTTAATAAACACCTATCACATATGTAAGGTCATGTTTTTAGAGAAAGATTTAAGGACACACATGAAAGATTTGTTTTGTTGTCTAAATGACACAGAGAACACACAGCAGCCTTTCACAGGTGGAGCTGTGAACGCTGCTCTTTAGCCAAGCTTCAAAACAGTTAGCTGCTTAAGGTTGCTCTGAACAGGACAGAACATTTAAAAAAAAAGAAGAAGAAATTTAATTCAATGTTATTTTGACAATATGAATTAAATATGTGATATTTTTATAATTAATGAAAATTAAAGTATGTTTGTATTTAATAAAAAATCTCCACAAAACTATAAAACATGAATTCAATAATGAAAATTCTATTATATCAATATTTAAAATACATATTTGTAATATATTTTCAGATATTGCTACAATATTAATTGCAATAGTTATATATTGTAAATAAATACAAATTTAATAAATAAAAATGTGTTGTTATTATTATTAATTTTTATGTGTTAATTTTTAGTAATTCATTTTTACTCCGAAAACAAAAGTAGGAAAGATTGCTTTAATATCGTGCAACAATTCAGTTATTAAATCAATATTAATGTAAGAAATTCTACAACATGATAAAAATATTTAATTTACTAATTCGGTTTTATTACAGTAATGTTAATTCATTGAGTAAGATTGTTAGAATAAAATGTATTTTTTTAAAAAAATAACTCATAATTAGTGCTGTTGAAATTTAAATGTTTCTACTATTTTAAAATATGTTAAAAATGAAATATTAGAGCCTGCTGTGCCAGTAAATATAAGCAAATACTAGGTGTCTACCTTTATATTGACATTGGCATTTAAAAAAGCTGATAAGTGAAAAAGTAAAGAAAAAATTAAAGAAGTACTTTTAAATTATGTTATGAACGTTAGTGCGGCATGGTCTAGTTTGTCCACCAGGGGGTGCTCTAGAGCTTCTCTGTTCGCAACAGGTGCTCGGAATGTTACAAACACAACAATCAGCTGATCGTGCCGAATTGGTGTAAACGGTTGTGGATGACTTCTAACAAGAAAAGAAGATTTGTTATAAGCTGCACTGTTAGGTCATTAATAACTGCAGACAACAGAATATGAATGAAATCTGTTTATGTTTCATGTGTCTAAAAGTCAAAGTCATCGGCAGATATATTGGATTCTTAAATCATCAAATATCGGTATTGGTATTGGTCGAGCTCTCGATCTAACACACAATTTCACACAATTCAAAAATTTTATCTCATTATAACACAATAATAAATAAATGTATTAACATAAGTAGGCCAGGAATACATAAAATCGTCTTATAAATCATTAGTTCGACAGAAAAAAAGTAAATTTTGTTCTTAATCAGTGATCAAATTAGTCACAGTGTGCTGGCCGTCAGTGTATTAGTCAAACGCGCTTGCATAGATAAGAGGGGAAGTTTCCGAGCTGCGCATGAACGCAGCATTTTTTCTGCGTCTGGGAACAATAACATCGGAGCGGCTCGGTCACATGTAGCGCGCCCAGCCGCAGCACGAGCGAGGAGCCGCGAGGAACGAGGAAGTCAGTCGAGCTGTCGGCGTCCAGGAACAAGCAGCAGCGGTGCGTCCGGCTCCCGTCCCCGGCTCCCTCCCGCCACCTCACCCGCCACCTATGGTTCTCCTCCGGCACATCTCCATCGCCCTGACCGCCGCCGTGGCTGCCCTCGGCTCCGCGCTCTTCCTCGCGCTGAACTACTTCTACAAGAGGCGGATATGGTCCCCGCAGGCGGAGTACTGCACCATCAAAGAGGTGGGAGGACAGGTTACCAACTCACCCCTCAGAGTTTGGTCATTTTAGACGTTTAATCGATTGAATTTAAATTTGGCTGAACTGTTTAACTTGGAGAGGAGCGCTTTCAGGGACCTCTGACAGGCGAAAAGACGCTGCAGAGGCATTAGAGCTGGTGGAGATGTGCCGGTGGCATTATGAGAAAACAGAAAGATGTGATGAAGATGATGATGAAGAAGAAAAGGAGGTGGAGATGATAATGAAGCTGTTGCTGATAATTAATGATGATGATGATGGTGGTGGAGGTGGGGGGAATGTAGTGAGCATGATTTGAAGACTTTGATGTAATGCACTTTATTTTATATTAACGGGGCAGCATTATGTAACGTGACAGCTCAAGAGGTGTTGATCGCCCCCTGGTGGATGGTTGAACTGTAGGTCAAAAGCCCCGCCCATTCCACATTAGTAACCACGGACACCAGTTATATTTAAGACATGGGCGTCACCCACCTTTGAGCCAAGGAAGCGTTCTACTTCCTGTTAACTGTACAGAAATCGTGTGCAGCTCAGACACGTTCAGCAGGGGGCGCTCGTGAGGTACTTCTCATTAATTGTAACATCAGGTAAGCTACGGCGATATTTTACCGCTTTAGCGTGTTAGTGAACAAGAGAAACCATAGAAACTAGCGTCTATGGGGCCTCGAGTGGCCGTTTGAGGAACTGCAGGTTTGGAAACTTGAACAAACGAAAACTGATTTGCACGCTGAAATAATTTCTTCTCAGACACGTTTGTTTTCTGATCGGCGTTTTTAACGTCGTCATGACCAACGGCTTGACCAGATCAGCTCCGACTGATTCCTGTCACCTCTGAAAGAAGCAAAGATTACACACGTTACGTTTGCTGTTGTCAGTTTACAGATTTTTGTTTTACTCAGCTGAGAGGAAAAGGCCACCACAGACAAAAAAGCCCGCTCAGCTTTGATGGGTAATTGACTGACTTAATAAATAAAAAAAATTGCAGATTGTTTCAGCTTTAATTGGTGAAAAGAGAAAAAAGTATGAAATCATGTTGAAGATGATGCTGAAGCAGCGAGCTTCCTCGTGGGAATGTGATTGTTTGTCTCAGCTTCCTGCAGACAGACATAAAAACACAGAGCCGAGGCGAGCGGAGGGTCTTAATGAATGAGTCTTCATAGCTCAATCTCTTAATAAAATCTATTTGCATGTTTCTAATCTTGTTTCCTCGATTCAATCAGCAGCAGTCTGTAACGGGCTTAGCCTGCTTTATCTGGCTCAGCCTGTCTTCGGGGGATAATGCCGGCGGCTCGGCGCAGAGGAGATGTAAATGTTTCAGTCCAGGGATGCGTTCTAATCACGTCTCGGAAAAGCGTGGGGGGTTGACTAACGGCGTGTTTTTGACCCCGAGGAGTCGCAGCAGGTGGGAGGGCAGCACACGCTCATTTACAGAGCGACAAACAACCACAGCAACACTTTACTTTGTTCTTACTTTCTCTGTTTCGTTAGGCAGACGACGGGTTCAGAGGCCTCTATCTTAATCACAGCTTTTTCACATCGTTTGCGACTCCGCGGCCTCGCCTCTACACGTTCGTTGCTGTTAAGCGTTGCTGTCGCTCCTCTGGGCTTCTGCTCTGCGTTGACATTATTAATCGTCGGTGCAGCTCAGGCAGCGCTGCCTTCACCTGAGAGGTGTTCAGGTACTCGTGACTGCGATGGTGCGCAGACTCACAGAAACGTCCAGCAGTGAAAATGGAACAAACTTAAAAGGATACACTCTGTTGGACACGTACAGGACATGTGCTGTCCTTTTGTTGTAATTGTCAGCAATTCAATTCAAACCTATTTTATTTATATAGCACCAAATCACAACAACAGTCGCCTCAAGGCGCTTTACATTGTAAGGTAGACCCTACAATAATACATACAGTGAAAAACCCAACAATCATATGACCCCCTATGAGCAAGCACTTTGGCGACAGTGGGAAGGAAAAACTCCCTTTTAACAGGAAGAAACCTCCGGCAGAACCAGGCTCAGGGAGGGGCGGGGCCATCTGATGGGGGTGAAAGAAGGAAGACAGGATAGAGACATGCTGTGGAAGAGAGACAGAGATTAATAACAAGTATGGTTGAATGCAGGGAGATCTATTAACACATGGTGAATGAGAAAGGTGACTGAAAAGGAAAAACTCAATGCATCATGGGAGTCCCCCAGCAGTCTGAACCTATCGCAGCATAACTAAGGGAGGATTCAGGGTCACCTGATCCAGCCCTAACTATATGCTTTAGCAAAAAGGAAAGTTTGAAGCCTGATCTTAAAAATAGAGTGTCTGTCTCCCGAAATCAAACTGGAAGCTGGTTCCATAGAAGAGGGGCCTGAAAACTGAACAACAGCACAACTCTAACAAAACAGAATCATTGTCGTCACCTTAATGTTGCATAATACTAGTTTTAATTGTCTAAACTTGAACAAGTAGCTTGAGTTAGTTCCCTAAACCTACTGAGTAGTTTTATTCTTAAAGCTCATAAGAACAGCTCATGTAACACAGAGAAAGGGGAAAAACAATAACGCTTGTTGCACTTGAACGTGGATAATGGGTCCACGAGCCTCCAAATGTGAACGTTTACGTTACGTGTAGTATTTCACACAACGTTGTGTCAGGGTGCAGTGGTACGTTAGCTTCATCTTCTCTTAGAACATCGCACCGTCATAAGTCTGGGCGTCAGATTCAGGTTGAGCGAGGGCCACGCTGGGAAACGAGCCTCTCGCCGAGGCTCACGTACACCGTCTCCAGGCACCACTTCACTGCAAATGTACGTCTCAACGGCGCTTTCACGTCCAGTTTGGTGAGGATGGAGCGCGCAGCCAGCGCACATCGAGTATTTTAGCCTGCGTGACATTTAGTCCAGGAACATAATATATTCTCAGTGCAGGTCCACAGCAACGCTGCAGACAGTCAGCTCCCAGCAGTCGCTTTCACATTTATCGGACAGCTGCTGCTCGTTTGTGGCCTTTAATAAAACCAGAAATGTCCCGAGGTAATGCAAACTTTTTCATCTTGAACGTACTTCCACACATCTCACAGAGCCCGTCTCAGGTGGTTAAATACAAGTAAAGCTCGGCCTCGCAGCTCCATCACTGAGGCGGGCTGGCTACACAGATGAAGAGTCTCAGTCTACCTGCTGTTTATTGGTTGGTCACAAACTCAGAGCTCAGGTTTGATTTCATTCACGTTTGCTAAAGCAGCCAGCTCCAGACTTGGTTTAGCGTCTTTGTGGTCACAGAGGTTAAAACTAAAACCAGCTCTTGCTGACTTTATTAACACTTCAATCAGGAAGTAGTCAGCAAATCACAACCTGACGAAAACTTCTGGTTATCTTTGGACTCTAGACTTCTGGGTGGTGATAACGCTGCTGTTAATCAGAGAGTGCCCACAGAGAGCCTTCCTGTCACTTCCTGTTATTCCAGGCAAAGCTCAGACTTTAGTTTGACTTCCATTTCCTACTTCTCGTAGCCTGGCTGCAGTGAAATCACTGAAGAGGAAGTAGATGCGAGAGAGGAAGTGCAGTCACATATAATCACAGGAGAAGTCGTGGAACATGAGCGGCTGACGGCATGTGGCGGCGTTAGAGGATGATCTCTCCTTTAGCCTCCTCTCTGAGTAAACCGCAACTCTACGCTTGCTATTCAGAGCTGCAGGCGAGCCGGTTTTACCGCTCCCTCGGCGGGAAGCGGCTGCGTTGCTGAGCGTCTGCTTCGGTGGAGTGTCCTTGAGAGAGACGTTAAGCCTCTGTCAGATCCAGCAGCGCTGAGCTGCAGCTGAGCCGGGGCTCTTTAACCTCCCCGCGGGGCAGCAAAGCAAAAGAAATCGATTCAGTATCACCAGTTTTTATGAGAAATGTCTGAAACAACAAGAAAAAGTTTAAAACGCTCGAGATGAAGTTACAGAGGGAGCAGGAGACGATTGAGCAGTGTGCTGGTTTCATTTAAAGTCGTATTAGATCATTTGAATACGCGTGCAATCCAGGTAGGATCAATCGGACGATGGAGATGCACGCACGGCGCGCCCTGTTAGGTGCAGCAGCAGCTCTGCAGCCTCAGCAGCTACAGTGAGGCTTCTGCGCTGTCAGGGTTTGAGGTTGATCTCCCAGTGGGCCGACTCAGCCAGAAAAACACGGAGGCGAGCTTCAGAGCTGTCAGAGCGGCCTTGTTTATCTGCCGCTACATTTATCCGGCAGCACCAGGCGGCGATTACAGCCAGAAAGACGTCAGAAGAAACGCAATCCATCACCCAAATATCCCAGACTCTTCTTCTGGCCTGTTTCTGCAGTACTTGCTGGGTAATTAGGAGGTGGTTTCATCTGTTAGGGAATCAAATTAACTGATTCTGAAGGAGTAATTTTAGCATTTGATGATCCATCAATAAAGTGGTATTTTTAATAGGAAGCTGATGCATCTCCACTCTAAAAGGGCTGATTTGAATTGGTAATTAACCTCTACAGAGCCGCGGCTGCACATCAGCACACGGCATGAATAAAGACCAACCTTGTGTGACTTCTAAAAAGGAGATGACTGACGTGTGCAGGATCTCAGAGGGGCCGTGACGTCCCCGAGCCGTGACGTCCCCGAGCCGCTCGGGCGCTTTCAGAGCGCGTCGGCGTTTGAAGCCTTCTCTGAGACTCGCGTTTCTTTATTCCTGCACTCGCAGAAGGCTCGCCGAGACAAATCTGCCCTGAAATAAAAGTAATAAAGGGATGCCTGCTCTTTCATTAAAGTATAATATCACGAGTGGTGCCCCTCGAGGTTTGCAGAAGCTGATTCGTATTCCTGCACTTTATGAGGAGTCTTCAGTAGAAAATTCCCAAAAGTCCAATGGATTCGGTTTGATTCGAAGAGGCGACCCGGTGTGAAAAAATACAAACATGAACATCAAGTTAAAATACCTGCTTCTAGCTGAAAGGCAGACGAGTCGAGCTTTTGGTTTGATCCAACCAGAGCTGCGCGATCATCGTTTCATCACTCGGTAATCTGCTCGTGCAGTTTGTCCTTTATTAGGTCCCCGCAGCCAAGGTGAGGTTCTCAGAATGTCCACAACAGGGGATTTTAAAGATATGAGATTAAGACAAACACATGTCTGTGATGTGTCATATTGCAGGTGGCCCTGAAAAACATGCTCACCAACTATCTTTGGACTCTTGACTTTCAGTATCTGTAAATCAATTGTGGACTCAAAGACTCACTCTGAGCCTTTTCTCGTATTTTCTGCTGCACTCAAACTGGCAGCAGTTCAGTGAATGATAAAAATAAAAAATAAAATGATTGTTAGAATTAAATTTAAAACAATAAAATCAGGATCAAACTGTGTCATAAGCCAAGGAGTAAAAATGGATTTTAAGACGTGTTTTAAAAGTGGACAATGAAGGGGCCTCTCTAATGTGCTGGGGTAGATTATTATAAAGAGTATGGCCTCGGGTTTACTCTGTCATAGGCTGCCTGGGACACATGCATAGCCTGTAGTAAACATAGGCAGGCACGCAAACATCCGCACAGCACCCATTCACTGTCTGACGACGAAATGGGACCTGAGCAGACTCGGAAAGCTTAATCCTGGTTTAAAGAAGCGACAGGAGACACACCCTTCAACCATGGTATGAGTGTTGGGTTTGTTTAGTTTATCCACTGGAACAACTGCTTTTCACTCCTGGAGGTGATGTTTTGTTGTAATGTTTTCCTTGATGTCCAAAGCCCTCCAACCTGGCCCATCATTGTGCATATATTAATTTTATGTGGATGAACTGCTGGTGGTTTGGTAAGCTCAAAGTGCGACACTAATATTCAGAAACCAAAGGCTTCTCAACGCTCATCAACTCTGTGTTGAATAAATGATGTTTGCCTCAACTCAATATTTCCAAGCCTTTCCAAACATTAACATCTCTGCGGTCTGACTGCAGGAGGAGGAGGAGCGTGGGAAGCGCCAGGTCCTGGTACTCGGTCTGGACGGGGCCGGGAAGAGCAGCATGCTACAGGGTTTGACCCCCGGGGATTCGGCAGCTAAGAGAGGCCGGTGCCGGCCCACCCGCGGCTTCAACTTTATGAGTCTCAACGCCCCCGCCTGTCAGCTCGACTTCCTGGAGAGTAAGGCTCCTTTTATCCGTCCTAATCAAATACT
Organism: Pelvicachromis taeniatus; assembly: GCA_015108175.1. Lineage (NCBI taxonomy): Eukaryota > Metazoa > Chordata > Actinopteri > Cichliformes > Cichlidae > Pelvicachromis > Pelvicachromis taeniatus. The sequence goes on from VURO01043859.1 coordinate 13,433, forward strand.
GCTCTGTGTGGAGTCTGGCGGCATTGATGTTTTATCAAACAGCATGAAATGGAAAGAGCTTTGGCCCAACCGTTCAGTACGGTTGGCCATTTGTTTCATTATAACTGCTTCGATTCAAACGGCTCTGGAGACATCCCCACTGTGGAAAACCGTGGAAAACATTAGCAAGTTATGGAGGAAGTGAGTGTGCTAATGTTAGCACATCCCTACCAGGTGAACGTGTTTAGCTTGTTAGCTTTTTGACATTTGTTAAAGTAGACCCTTTACCAACCTTTACGACTGTTAGCGTCAGTTAGCACAAGATGATGCTAACACTAATTAAAGATATAGATTAGCATCTTAGATTACAGTCACACAAGCCTAGAGGACCAGTTGGCAACCACCGGTTGATTGAAAATATGTATTCACTGTCCGTTCCTATGACATGGACCCCTGAAATTAGGGCTGCCACAAAAGATTATTTTGATAGTCGACTAGTCACCGATTATTTTTGCAATTAGTCGACTAATCAGATCATGATGTAAAACGTACAGCTTATTGCACCAGCATGCATCGGCTCTTATATAACTATCATTAGCTTACAGCTTTGAGTGTTTAAGGTATGTGCTAACTAAAAATAAAGACAAGAAAATAGTTTATTACATTTTAATGAAATCTGCAGATTGTTTCGGTGAAGTTTAATAAACTCAGCCGTCTGCTCCATGCTATCTAAAAATATAACTGATTTACTCAAGAACAAATAAAATACAAAAAAAAAGCCAAACAATAACATTTTTAAGTTATCTAAGTGACTTATATATCGTTTAACCTGAGTAGCGAAAGACGGCGGTGGGTTTGAAAACGTTTTGCCGGGAGTCCGGTGTTCTCACCAGCTATACTGAGCCTTGACCCCCAGCTAGCTATGGAGCTGGTGGGTAACAGACGTCTCCGAAAACGTCAGAGCGCTTTTGAAAATATGTGGGGTCTTG
>VURO01043861.1:0-18381 GCA_015108175.1 Pelvicachromis taeniatus
TCCAGTATCTTCACTGTGAAACCTGATAGGCTGTAGCTCATATTGGCAGGCTCGGGCAACACCAAACATTCGGTACAGGCAATGACTGATGTCATATTCTTTATTGTTCCATTCATTGCTGTTTTTAATTGTAGATATGACCGATATGGCCACTCAGACGGAGGACGGATTAAACAAGAGAAAGAAAAGGAAGTTTTGTGACTAATGGAGAAATTAGTCACAGCACTTTACTACATTATATAGGACCTATATGTGTTTGATATTTCAAATAAATATTAAAGTCCTTAAATACATTTTGCCAGTCTGTTTTATTGACTATAACATTTAACTAAAGTACGTTTATATTCCCATTAACTCTGACCGGTTTCCCCCTAAACATATGAGACACACTGGTTCCCTGCTTGCTGCCGAAATAATGTACATGTATGCGTGCCAGGTATTTCCAGCCATTATCGGCATACAGTTGAAGGTTCGGCACGGTAGGCATCCACCCAGCATTTTGGTCCGAAATGCATATCCTCTAGTTAAATCTTTGTTTTTTAAAACGGTTTCGGTTCCATGGGAGCTGTCATGTTTTTGCGCACACAATGCATTCTGGGACGATGACGTATATAAGTTGTCGGAAGTATTAGCTACATAGTAGATTAGAACGAGACAGTAAAAATGTAAACTACCGTATTTTTCAACCAGGTAAACTGTCAATATGAAGCATACCTGTAAGATCTTATTACTATAGGACTATAGACTACTCATTTATGCTTTTTGTCTTAACTGGAAAAACACAAAAGTAACAGCACGATACCGGTCATGGAGGCTAATGAGGGCTGCCCAAAGAAGGATTAAGACATACAGCTTCAAAGTTTTGGTGCACTGTGATGCATGGGGGATCTGTAAAATAACGATATCGTAATTTCATTGTATAATAAAAATTAGAATTACATTAATGTTTTTATCGTGTTGTTATGCGATACCGTGGATAGCTGCTGCCATCAAATGGAGCTCTTTACAAGAAACGCTCTCAGTCACCGTTGCAATTGGCAGCAGTTTCCGCATAGACACCAGTAGTTTCCCCCACTCTCGCGTCCTCGTGTGATGGATTGTTTTCATCTTCATCTAAACATCATCTAAAGTACTGTTGACTATTTTCATCCTCTCTCTCGTTTTGCTGCTCTGGTTCAAACTGGAAAGGTTGAACAGAAGCCATTTCCAGTGCACTGCTAACTGTGAACTTGATGCGGTTCAACTATATGACGTCACTACCCAGAATGCATTGAGAAGTAAATAACAATGGCGGCCTACTGGTAAATTGGTTTTATATAAAATGTGCTTAAAAGGAAAACATTTCGCATATTTTAATACCACGTATATATTATTGAAAGCACAGTACATATTTTAGTGCAAACTTGTCATAATAGTCGGGGTTCCCTTTAAAGCCTCTAAAACCCGAAGCTGAAAGCAGCTAACCCGGGACAAGGTGAACCCGTTAGCTTAAGCTAAGCCATTCTAGCTGCTGGCAGCCTCTCTGTCAGCGAGTCCGCTCACAGACGAAAATTAAATTTTTAATCTGTTCTGAAGTTCAATAAAAGCAGAAGAACCCCACTCACCAGCTGCTACAACGTGGAGGACTCACAGCGTGCCGAGTAGTATGCAGTCCCAGAGAACGTCTTTCAGCAAGCGGACCGCAGGAGCGCATGCGCAACCAGCTTTTACAAACGGCGAGATGGAGCACTCTTCGCCACAAGATGGTTTATTTTGTCTTGTACGTTGAAAACGTCGTATGGAAGCTGCCACTGCCCCCAAAACACTTTTGCCATCTATGAGTCAGAATTTCGACTTACTAACTCTGACAAAATAATTTAAAATTTATTTGTGAAATTAGTTATTGGAAGCGAGATTTTGAGGTAGTAATCCAAATGTTTGTCTTTGGTGGATCCAAGCTTCCACATTAATTTTCTCTATGGCAATAAAAATTAATTAATTCATTATTATTATTATTTTTAATTTCAGGTTGTATTTGACAGGAATGGATTTGTCTCCCTCACAATGTCAAAATAACATTTACAACTTGTGTAACCCTAAACCTAGCCCTTCAGTCGTGCTTTTAAATAGCATATAACATATTAAACTTGCCAGACCAGTGAAACTCCACTTGCTGTCAGTGTAAAAAGAAGTTTAACTGCATATTCAGTCCCAGTTGAACTGCTACTTTACTGCAATACATTGGTCAAAGTAGTTCTCTCTACTTTCTTTTCATCTTAATTTTTAAAATCATGTTGCTTTTAGTATTTTAATCATGTTTCATCTCGTCAAACACATTTCATTGTAATGCTGACCCTGTACTAATTACATGTGACAAAATAAATCTGAATTGCAGGGTTTCGTGGGCAGTGACTACTTCCTGTGCAGTGACACATCTCCAATAAATTACTTGATGTGTTATCTCTTGCAAAATGACACAAGTTTTCAGCCAACAATCTTAAACACACAAAATCCTTTAATTCCACCCTAAATTTTATAAATTAAAGCTAATAGCTAAAGGATACAAATCACATATTAACCAACAGTAGTTCCATTGTAAATTCAGTCTGATGGTGTTTTTGTGATGTTAACTATGCAGTCAGTCCACTGCAGTGCATTTCGCTCGCAAATAGCTGCAAACAAAAGACTAAAATACAGTTTTATGAACGTGAAACAATAAAACAAGGATTGATTTTATGACATTAAACTCTAATGATTATGGATATCAGCCATCTGCAGGGCGTTGAGTGAGAGTCAGACAGATCAAAACATCAGGAATATCTTAAAGTAATACTTTTGTGCTTTTGTTCAGTTTTTTTACAGACATAAACGTTGATGTAGAAATCTCATCATACTTCTCCTCTCCTTCTACATGAGGTCAGGGGTCGGCGTACAGTTCAATTGTTTTTCTTCAAGACACTTTCTTTACGTTGCCATCGGTGACTGCTTGCTCGGACAGGAAATCCGTGATGAGTTTGGCGGCTTTTCTTGGTCGCTCCAGAGCTACTGAGTGACCACAGTTGTCCAACACAGTCACCTGGCAGTGAGGCAGCGCCCTCTGCAGCACAGCGGCGCCCGAAACATCCAGCACCTGAGAGTTCAGACAGGTGTGTTAGCAGCTCTGTGCGACGCTGCAGCATTGTTGTACTGACACACTGAAATATCCCAGCACCACATGACGGAGAACTACAGATATTCATGCTCTCCAGTCAATCCCTATAGACTTCCATATTAAGATAAACTTCGAACTTTACAGCATTAAAAGGCACAGCCTGGTATAAGATTTTTGTTTCAACTGTACAACTTTTTCTGTCTTATTAATATGGATATTGTTAAAGTTTAAATGTCTCTCATCAGCCTCATCAGTGATTCGATCACTTAAATATAAAGGACTTAGTAAGAACAAGTAGATGAGGAGGGCCACTTGGAGGTTCTGATGACCAGCATCCCTAATTAAAAAAAAATAAAAAAGAAGCAAGACATCTTACCCGCAAGGGGTGGAAAATTGGGGACGAGCAATCGTTTTTTAAATGATCATCACTGCTGTGGGGTTCTCATGAATTTACCTGGTCTTCCTTCCCCCAGATAACCTGCAGGGGCACTGTGATCAGATGCATGTTTTCTTGTAGCGAGTGGCGAGACTTCTCCCCGACAATCTCCATGAACACTACACACACACACGGGCAATGAGTTACTAAAGGAAAAATAATCACTGCAGAGCACAATCTGCACACCTCCCTGCTTTACTGTTTTTATACAAGTGAGTCATATCAAAAGTACTTTTCTTCACTAATTAATGTATTTAAAATGTCATTGTTGCACAAAGTGCTTTCTCATTTTTACACTGAAAGATTTCAAAACTCTGATGCCTGATTTTGGAGCTTCAAGTGGCCAACATAAATAAAAAGGAGCCTAAATCATCATCAGATGTTCACTGTCCTTTCTACATGGACTCTCAAAACCTGTTCAAACCTCAATTATGAACCATTAAATTTCTGTCCAAATTAGTGTGTGCATATCTGCACATGGAGAACCGCTTTGAGCTAAAAGATTTTGAGAAAAGAGGAAGATTATCTGTATAAGATTTTTAATATAAAAGCGTTGAAGAGCAAGTGTCATAGCCAGTGGGAAAAATTATGCAGAAAGAAAACTGGAATAAATTAATTAATGCGAATCCTATTAGTGTCACAAAGAGAAAATAATGACAAAACTCAGGAGGCAAAGAGTCAGATCAAATCCCTACCCCAAGAAAAACAATCTCAGTAATCTGTGACTGTCGATGGAGCACTGCTTGAATTCAATTCACTTCAATTCAGTTTAATATATATAGTGCAACATCACAACAGTCGTCGCCTCAGGTTGCTTTATGCTGTCAGGTAGAGACCCTACAATATTACAGAGAAAACCCCAGACTGACCTTCTTTGTAGAAATCATTGTTTGGGATCCTGTTGGCAAGGAGACCGCTCAGCACCTAACAACACACACACGCACACACACACGCACACGCACGCACATGCCCAAATGCAAATAAATAAAAATAAATAAAAGCAACAGCAGAATTTGTACTGGCAGTGTGACCGACTGAGAGCACGTATATTGTTACAAGCCTTAAACGTGAAGTGACCCAGAAGTGTCTGTGTGATAGTTGAATTCTGTAAATACTAAAGCAAGCTGGAGCATCTTTCATGGAAGGAAAGGAGCTTCAGAGGAACGCACACAAGTCACAAAAACAAACTAAGTATCATACATAAAAAACTGCTATGTTTTCCATCCTTTGCCAACATTTCTAAGCTTCTAACAGCTTTTTATGCTCACAGGTGAATTCTAGGATGCTACTCTCTGCATTCAAATCTACCTTTTATCAAGTTATGATGTCTTTTGTGAAGCACAAATCAGTGATTCTAAACTGGATGTGAGGTAGATAAAAGACTTAAAGTGCAAAAAATAAACCATAAAAATAAAGCAGATAGCAGTCTGCAGGATGAATTTGGAAGACGAAGCCTCTTTCCTTGTCCAAATGACCTGCTGATACAAAGCATCATGCGGACAAGGAAACTTGTGAAGGAGGTCATTTCTACAAAGAATCTGAACTGTGCCCATGCAGCTCATCCCTGTACCTGTCGAGGGAGGTTTGGGAGTGTGTGACAACAGAGTCTCAGCATGTCCTCGAGCTCCTGAACAGTGGTGGGGACGAGCGGGATCGACTCATCCTTCTCACCCTTCTCCAGCTCCCTCAGACGACTGATGAACTCAGAGTCTGTGGGGTAAACCAGGCCTGGTGGGGAGAGAAGACGAGGAAGTGGAATTATACAAACCTGATCATCATCAGCAAACGTAAGGTACAGTAGAGCAGACGTCTCCTAAGTTTACCTGCCGGACAAACCAAAGTGACGCTGGACAGGTGGGCGGGGTAAGTGGCAGCGTACACCCCTGCGACGTTGCCACCCATTGACGTGCCGACCAGGTGGAAGGGTCTTTTATCGAGACCGATACTCTGCACAAACTACACCGGAAGAAAAAGAGAGAGGTCTGTTTTGAATCAGGATAGCAGCTCAGTGCTTCTGCGTGGTCCAAACCTGGCAACCTCACTTTGATTACAAGAATAACCTCCCCCTGAAATCACTTACTGATGTTTTCAGATCTCACCTTGCATACATGTCTCCTTTTCCACTCGTATACTTTCACTATTAATTTCCCACTTGCATTTGGGACTTCATATCCCAGTGGTTTTCCCAAACTTATATATATTACAAAGTGTGCAAGTGTCTCGCACACACGCGTGTTTGTACAGACCTGGTGGATTCGGTCGACCTGACCGCGGATGCTGTAATCCTCTGGACCGGTGCGACTTGTCCCCTCGTGTCCCGGCATGTCCACACACACCACATGTTGGTTTCTGAGGAGGAACTGGAGGAGAAAGCAAAGACACCAGAGGCTTACACACACTATATGACAGAAAGGCTGGAGAGTCATCAGTCAAATCTGACAAAATCTGCTTCAACAGTTATAGATTTTTGCCCAAAATTAAGGTTTTAAAAAGGGGACAGCTCCCATGTTTCCATGCACAATTCACCAACCTGGTGTCTCCAGATTTACAGTTTATTTACACAGTTGAGCTGAGGTTGCACTGTCACAAACATGTAATTCTGATGTTTTGATTTATTTTCATGTAAAAACCTTGACAACAGGTAGCCACATATCCTTGGTGGCAGAGAAGCCGTGGAGAAGCAGCACTGATGGTGTGGCGCCTCCTGGTGCCCCGCGTGTGGAATAACAGAAGCGGTAATTCCCGCTGTGAGAGTAGCGAACCACCAATCCGAGCCTGCAACGCCAGTACCTGCACAGATTTACAGGTGAGCCGTTATAAAGCCTCATGTTCTGCATGTTCAGTGAACCCTGAGGATTAAACATGAGGCGATCCATCCACTAACATTATGAAATAAATCGTGTGATTGTCCAGTCTTTAAAAACAAGATCACTGTTTCTGAATTTTCTCAAACTCTGATCATCACTTAATTTTAGGATTCAGTTCAACAACCTGCAGCTGCACAGTTTCATATGAAAAGGGTCCTTATGCAGTCAAAACTGATGTGAAATTATATTAATGGGAAAATCCCCCCACAAAAAAAACAGAATAGAAAATAAAAGGTTCATTATGAAAAACTGAAGTCTAGTTATTACTGCTCTTATGAAAATAAGAGGGATGTTATGCCACTTATTTCCACAGTTTATTCATGTGATTTTTAAATAATTTTTTAATATTGTGCAACACTTTGGATCTTCATATGAACCAGAAATTCAGCCTCATTACTCAACAGAAACATAATGATTATTTAACTGAGGTGAATTTCTGCTTCACTTGTAAAGGGAAAAGTGGGACTTTTAAATATAAAATGTAAAGCTCTTTAAAGGTAAACACTGCTGGGGAAAAGGTCAGGGTTAATAAATAAAAAAACAAACAAACAAAATAAAAACAGAAATCAGGACGGTTCCCTGAAATCTGGGACTAAAATGATCTCGACAGATAAAAATAATCTTCTACACAGTCACAGTTTCACCGGTAATTCTTTGTACATTTTCTTCTTCTATTGCATGACAGTGAGTCAGCACTTTGTGTGTGTGTGTGTGTGTATAAGACAGAGTGAAGCAACATCAGTAATCCAGTAATCAGCCAGCATGTAGTTTTTTTAACATCTTAGTCTAAAGTTCAGAAGAAAAGGTCACTGCTTTGGCTCTTTCACAATAAAAGCATTTTGAAGCTGTATTGGAACACTTAGTTGGCTTTTCCTATTTTTAAGGACAGGTACTGATGCAGTTTATCAGCTGTAATTTTTTAGGTCCGCTATTTCTTCATTTGTCCTCTTCCCTCATGAAAAAGTATCCAATGTCCAAAGAAAAAGCTTGGAAGACCTCCAGAAGGCTGGAGACCATATTGATCTAACCCGCCTGTTCATTCTGTGTGTGTGTGTGTCCTCTTTGTGCCTTTACCAGTTGTACGCCTTGAGGAGCGCTCCAGGCCAGAACAGGAAGGAGGTGACGAAGGCGAGCACAGGCATAACCAGGACACCTCCTGCCAGCAGTATCGTTTTGGCCACACTCAGTTCCATTGTTGCAGACTCCTTTAAAAAATAGATCACAAACTGCACTCTCAGCTCAGTTTAACTGTAGATAATCAATCATAAACTGAATTATTTATTAGTCCCAGAGGAAACTGTGTCCTCACAGTTGCTCCAAGACAGTAAGAAGAGTAACTAATAGTGTTATACTCTATAATAATAGATACTGATTCTCAGTACTGCATCCAGAGTACTGAAGTGACAAAAGTTCCAGAATGTATGGTTTTATCTATGGTTAATTTAAAAAATAAAAACCTAACTTAAGTTCATACATAAAAACTATTCCCATAGTTTTACAACCTTATGGCATCACTTTTTTCACATTTAGTGTGAAAGATCCACTTTTCAACTGCAGAAAGTGATAAAAGATGACACAAACAAAAAAGTTTGACATACGTTTTTTGTTGTTTGAACATGAGAAAGAGTGTAAAGCCATGACATTATCAGCATGCATTTTTATCTTTAAACTTCAGTTACAGACTTTACTCCAGAATGGGGGATCGCTCACACAAAAGGTGAATGTGTTAACCACGGTTATATCTTATATTTAAGGAGTAATGGTACAAAAAACCATGTTGGCCTCTGTGAATGATTTCCTCTGTACTGATGTGGTGATTTCTTTTCTTAAATAAGCCATCTACTTGGATACCAGTAAGGCTTAAGGTTTGGGGAGTGACTGCTTTGACTAACAGGTTTCAGCTGATCACTGTCAGCTAAGGATTCCCCAACTTTTTTGTCTGTTTTTAAAGTATTTTAATTTAATTACATTGCTTATAGTAATAACTGCTTGTAATAACTGAAATTCAACTCACTAAAAATATAATGCAGACTTCTAATAGGGTCCCTTTCAATTAATTTTAATTGTACTTAAATGCTTTGAAAGAAAACTGGAAGAAAGCGAGCCGGTAGAGCCGAGTGTAAAATATGAACCCGGACTCCTTAGCTTGTTTCTTAGCTGTAATTATCAGGCACCTGCGTCTGTGGGCTTGTTGATAATGAGCACTCAACCACAAGTATGGTAACTTATGGTTCTACAAATCGACACAGCAATTGTTAACAGCTAATGTCGAGGTATTACTTCTATCTTTCATATACAGTCTATGATTTTGACATAAAATCACCTCAAACCAAGTGCCACAAAAATCAACAGGATTACTTAAACCACTGAACAATGTCCAGTGCTGCAAGCCCAACCCCGAAAGATCTTGAACCTTTGAAGCAGCTGCAAAGTTCACAGTTTCAGAAGAAAGTACCTGCAGGGAGAATGTGCTTAAAAATAAACTGCTTCTACTCGTAATATACCGTGGTAATACACAGTAATTGAGATTTGGAGTAGTGCTTTGATGTAGAAATCAGTCCAGTGACAGACCAAGTAAAAACGTGCCTTAGTTAGGTGTTTTTTGTTTTGTTTTGTTTTTTAAACAGAACAGGAAAATGAGTAAAATAAGTTCAAATTGAGAAGAAATATACGGAAGTTTCCTTTAACCGCGACGATCACAGGCTTAAAGAGACAAACTTCTCTTTTTGAATATTTTGTTCACTGACGGTTTGATGGTGGAGAAGCAGATACAAAGGTTACATTAAAAAGTCGTGATCTTTTAACGTGCTGAAAACTTCACATCGGACATCTCAGGCTGAAACATTGCACAGGTATAGCGGTTTATCTACACCTGCGGAGACAGCGGCGCCCTACCTGTCCCGGTCCTCTTCGGGCTGTCAGTGCCGGCTGTCCTCCATTCAGTCCGCTGCACTTCCTCCTCTTTCACCCAAATTACATAACAGCCTTTCATCCGCACTTAAAGAGAAATTGCAGAGGAAGAGTGCTTTGCTGCGTTCAGGTGCCGTCAGCAACAGCGGGTTTGTGGTGTGTGTGAGCACATCCACAAGAGGACGCCAACTCCCACAATCAGCTCTCAGAGAACAGCACTTATGCTCGAGAGTTCTGTCAAAGTTAAAGCAATTTATATATTTAATTCCTTCAAATGAATGTCTCAGTTGATTTTTGTCCTGTGTTTTGTGGTTCGGAGGGCTGGCAGTTTACATGTTTGCACAACATTAAAGTGATCTTCAGTTTAAGACTGGGAGGAGACATAAAGCTTCAGAGGGTTGCATAAGAAAGGTCATCGGCTAAAAATCTGTGACCAAGCAAATGTGCTTATCATCCTGCTGTGGCGACCGCTTGTGAATGAGGGAGCAGCTGAAAAAAGCTTTTTTAATGGTGGTTTGAACTGATTGGAGCTCAACTGGAAAAAAACAATGTCAGGATTTAGCACCATCTGTCACTGCTTGTATGTGAAGTAATGCTATAAAACTTTCCCCTTCTTTGTTCTTCATCATTTTCTGGCTGTGCCCTTTAGAGATAACGGCAGCAAATCATCTGCCTACATCTCACCCTATCCTTACCACCCTCCTCCGTCACAACAGCCTCATGTCCTCCTTCACTACAATCTTCTCTGTGGTCTTCTTCACCTCCTGCCTTGCAGCTCCATATTCAACATCCTTTGTCTTTTAATATCCTTCCACTGCACATGTAAAAACCATGTACTCCTGCTACAAACTGCCATCCTTATGTCACAAATCACCCCTGACACTCTCCGCCCTGCCTGATCTCTCGTCTTCTTCTTCACCTCTCTTATCTGATTTCCAGAAAGTTGATCTCAGGGTTTTCATCCATCCATCTTCACTATCCCTCCTCCTTGCAGCTTCACTATTACTATTACTTCTCATTCACAATGTTTTCTGTTTTGCTTCTACTGACTTTTCTTCCTCTTCTCCCCAGGTCATACCTACACCTCTCCAGGCTCTCTCTTTCACTTGTAAACAAAAAACAACAACAAAAACAATTCAGATGTATTTTTTAACTCGCTTTTTCAACTGTTTATAGTAGAAATATAACAACAGCTTTCCTGCTATTAGCTGATAATTTCCACTATTAGACACTAATATTCTATTTTTTTTGTTTGCTTGTAATGTAAGTGAAGGTAATGCTTCCACATACTGCACAGCTATTGCAGAATTATCCTCTCCTACTTATCTAAAGCTAACTTTCTTCTACATTTTTAACCATTCAAAGTCCAATAACTTTGTTTCCTTTTCAGAAAACGATGAGAAAAATCCATATTGATATTTTGATCATTCATGGGGTCTTGATCTTTGCCCATTATTTTTGGCCAAAAATGTAATCCAGTCTTTGTGTATTTCCTAAATTATACATTGAAAACCATTTTATAATAAAGGAAAGAATATACTTAACAGTATCACAGATGCTAATAATAATTAATTATAATAAAGTGAGAAATAGTCTATAATATTGTTTGAAATGTGACAATCGCTGGAAAAGAGGGGGAAAGTTATAAATAGTTTTTAAAAGTTATAAATATATCAATATATTTACAATAAAAAGACCTGCTGTGACGATGGCATCAACCTTTGAGCCACAGTCTTAATCAAGCCAGTTATTATCATCATTTTAACTTTATATTAAGAAACAGTTAACCTGCATTAAATATTTTGAACCAATCAGCACACAAACACCAGCACTTTCAGTCAGTCATTTAAGTGTGTTGGTTACTGTGAGTGTGAAAAGATAATCAGCCTTCTGATAGCAAAAAGTTTTGCATTCCTAACAAACTCAAGGAGGAAGGAACAAACTGATTTTTCAGCCATATTAGGGATAATCATGTTGGATAATCTGTGTAATCAGAGGCTGATATTACGCAAAGATGAACTTTTCTCCCTGCTTACAATGCACACTATTAAAGGCCATAAAACTCTCCAGATCAAATAAATCGTCTCACTTTGGGGCTAAAAATATCCCGATCTGGGTTTTCTTTCATGGTTCAGGAAGCGGCTGTCAGACGGTCAGCTGGGTGATGTAACTGCCCGGGAACGTCAGTCCACAAACCACAAGAATACCTCACATTCCTGCAGGTAGTAGGTAAGCACACACACATTTCATTGGAGTTTTGTAATTCTCAGTGATTTCTAATTTTCTGCCTGCAGCTGGTTTATTTGAGAAAACGACCAGATTTGTTCTTGTGAAACTTGTATTTGTTATATTTAATATTTGTTTATTAATCAATCTTTATGTATCATACATGAATATATCATGTATGATATATTCATGTATGATAAATAATGTTAAATATTTTCTTAAAATATTTTTCTTACAAGTTTACACTTGAATCTTTTAATAATAAACATAAAGCATCCTTCACTTTTTCATAGATTTAATATAGAGTTGTAACAAGCGGTCACTGCCAGTCAGTGAAGAATAAGTTGCTTATAACAATTTACTTTTGTAAACATGCATGTTAAAGCGTAGAACTAAATTTTATTTAACCTTTATTCAGTCAGGGAAAAAAAAGACTCTTGAGAATAAAAATCTATTTTGCAAGAGTGTCCTTGGCAAGAAAGACGCACATACAAATCCATGCACCAGTAACAGGTAATAAAAATAAAATAAAGAAACAACCAAAATGTATAAATTTTGTCATCAACAGAGAATTAATAACATAAGAAAAGTAACTGTCTAATACCACAAACAAGGATAACAATATTTAGACAAGACATTTTCAGCTAGAAGTAATCGCATTAAATTAAAAAAAATATGACTTAATAAGAGTATGACTTAATAACGGCATACTGTTAATTACTGCTACTGCTAATTAAGACTAATGTGTGGTTGTTCATGTTGTTCACTTTTCATAGTTCACCAAAAGACTTTTCAGGGCAAGGCAGGACAGTGTTGAGATAAATTTGCACTCTTTAAAACTTGTGTAAATGGCAACCTAGCATAAGGTGTAATTGAGGATGTTCTCCCAGCATTTCAAGGGTTCACTAACTTAATCTTCTGCCATTCCCGATTATCTGCCATGACCCATTAGAGCATTCCTGAAATTACTATAACAACACAGAAGGACTCACAACTAGAAGCCTTTTATCAAAATGAAGTTTACATGCTATAACTTGTTTTGACCCTCTGTCCCACCGGGTGGTGTGACCCTTTGAAGTTTACTCAAAATGTACTTTTCTCTTGAAATGTTTTTCTAGTGAATTATCAGAAAACAGATCAACAATCCTCCTCTTGTGTTGTACCAGTACCAAAGACTCCACGTCCCAAGAACTTCAACAGCTACAGGCCAGTGGCTCTGACATCCCACCTGATGAAGACACTGGAGCGGCTGGTCCTGGCAGAGCTTTGGCCCCTGGTGAGATCATCACTGGACCCACTTCAGTTTGGCATTGGAGTGTATGATGCCATCATTCACCTCCTACATCGTTCCCTCTCTCACCCGGAGACCACTGGGAGCACTGTGAGAATCATGTTCTTTGATTTCTTCAGTACCTTTAACACCATTCTTCCCACAGTCCTGAAGGACAAGCTGGAGAAAACAGGAGTGGACCATCACCTCACAACATGGACACTGGACTACCTCACCGACCGACCACAGTATGTAAGAACTCAGGGCTGTGTGTCGGACAGGGTCGTCTGCAGAACAGGGGTCCCACAGGGAACGGTTCTGGCTCCGTTCCTCTTCACCATCTACACTGCAGACTTCTACCACAACTCCACTCAGTGGACCCAGACATAGTCTCTTATCTGCAGGTATCTGAAAAAGTCTCTCCCTGGTAGCTTGTATATCTTTTGTAAGTGCTTGAAAGAGGCAAAGACACCCTCCCAGTATAGATGACTGAGTATGCAAACTCATTCCTGTTTCCAGTCTGAATGTATTGTCTAGAATAGATGGCTTAAAAGATGGATTGCCTACAATGGGCGTAATAGAGGATAGAGATTTCAAATTAAAGTGTAGTTTAATCTCCGTAAGAATATGTAAGGTTACAGTAAGGCTAACAAGCTTCCTGCTCCAGTTGCAAGCATGTGAGGGAATTGCCGTTGTCAGCTAACCAATATGTCATGAATTTTATGTGCGAAGCCCAGCAATAGAACAGGAAATTTGGACGCGCTAACCCTCCCTCTATTTTAGACTTACAAAGATGTTTCCCAGAAATTCTATGTGTTTTATTGCCCCATAAAAAAGGTAAGATGAGTGAATTCAGGTTTTAGAGAAATGTTTTAGGAAGGAACTGTCACGTCTGCGACGGAAGACGTGTGACGTTATGAATGAAGAAACCAAGATGCAGACACTGGCAATGATATGAGTGAGCTTTTATTCAACAGGAAGAAAAAACACAAACAAAAGCGAGGAGCACTAAGAAAACCTAAACTGGAAAGAACCTAACAAACAAAACCTGAAACCAAACACTCAGGGAGAAACACAAACGGACCAATGACGAGCACGAGAGAACACACAGCTGAACCTAATTAACCTGACAAAACAGGGAGAGCGCAAAACATTAACATCAGACACAGTTCACAATAAAACAGAAAACACGCATGCAAAGACACAGACTCAGAGAAATGGGCTTTAAACAGGGACCTAACTAAGCTGGAACAGAGGGAACACACAGGCAGGGATGACTAAACACAGAACACAGGGAGCGCAGAGTAACATGAGGGGCAAAAGGGCCAAAACCTAGGATCTACGAATGCAAAAGCAAAACACAGACAACAAATAAATAATAAACAACTCCACACACTGGGTCACAGACCCAGGACCATAACAGTAACACAGGGAGATTTTGGGGACCTGGGTGAGGTGTTCCAGGCAAGTCCCACAGGGAGGAGGCCCCGAGGCAGACCCAGGACACTCTGGAGAGATTATAAGTCTAGGCTGGCCTGAGAATGCCTTGGTGTTCTCCTGGACAAACTGGAGGAGGTGGCTGGGTAGAGGGAGGTCTGAGCTCGTGTGCATTGGGTTGCTTCCCCCGTGACCTGGCCCCCGATAGCGGAACAAAATGGATGGATGGTTGGATGACCATATGCATGAGTATGGAAAACAATCTGGGGAACCTCGGTGGACTGATGGCGGCTTGAACCCTCAGATGAGGCCCCATCGGCCCTGTGACTGTGGGATTCATCTGCTTCCTGGCTCTCCCTTGCCCACCAGTTGGTTATACAATCTCTCAAGACCTATGGGAGAAGCTATGGAGCGCTATATCATGGACTCCTAAGCTGCAGGCATCATTCAGCTATCCACATCTCCCCTTGGGGGAAGGGTTCTTTTTTATTGAAAAAAAAAGACAAGACTCTCCACTGCTGCATTGACAAAATCAATGTCAAAAATAAATATTCCTTGCCACTGCATTCATCGACTTTTGAGTTATTACACGGCGCAACCATTTTCACCAAACTCTACCTTCGCAATGCCTATAACCTGGTTCACATTCGTAAAGGAGATGAGTGGCAAATGGCTTTCAATACTCACCCAGGTCACTTCGAGTACCTTGTAATGCTGTTCGGCCTCACCAATGCCCCCGCAGTTTTTCAGGCTGTGGTTAACAATGTTTTCAGGGACTTTCTTATCCACTTTGTATTTGTCTACTTGGACGACATTCTCATTTTCTCCAAAAACGTGGCTGATCATGTGAAAGCGGTATGGCTCGTCATGCAAAGTCTGCTGGAGAATCAGCTGTTTATTAAGAGAGAGAAATGCGAGTCCCATGTGCATACTGTGTCCTTCCTGGGATTCATCGTGGAGCAGGGGCAGCTGTGGGTTGACCCAACCAAGATTGTGTTGGACTTTGTCTCAGGCCTCCCACCGTCAGCAGGTAAAATCACCACCCTCAGTATAAATGATTGGTTGCCCAAGGAAGCCCATTTTGTGGCATTACCTGAATTGCCTACTGCCTTGGGAACTGCAAAACTACTCACCCAACATCTTTTCCAACTGCATGGTATTCCTCAGGACATTGTCTCCGACAGAGGTCCTCAATTAACATCCCAAGTGTGGAAGTGAATTGGGGACCCCTGTTCACATTTTGTTTTGTTCTGAACTGGGGGCTCAAGTCAGTTTGTCCTCTGGCTTCTACAACCAGACTAACAGCCAAGCAGAGAGGGAAAAGCAGGGAAGCCATCCTTCGATGTCTTGCCTCCTCTAACCAGTCCATGTGGAGTGATCAGCTGGCGTGGGTGGAATACGCCCATAACTCCAGCACATTGACAGCCACTGGAGTTTTACCTTTTGAAGCATCCTTAAGATACCAACCCCCTCTCCTTTCCATCCCGGAGGGTGAGTTGGCTGTGCCTTCCATTCAGCACCATACTCCTCGCTGTAGGCCGATTGTAGCAGACCACAAGGGCAGCTCTCCTCAGGACCATGGAGCAAAATAAGCAGCTGGCCAATAGCTGTTGTGTGCCAACCCTGGCTTACCAAGTTGGCCAGAAAGTTTGTCTCTCCTCCAGGTACATTCCTTCGAGAACTGAATCCAAGAAACTAGCTCCCCGGTTCGTTGGCCCCTTTGAAATCCAATCCATTATTAACCCAGTGTGTGTCCGATTAACCCTTCCTCGCAACATGAAGGCTCACAATGTGTTCCATGTTCCATGTGTTCCATGTTTCTAAAGCAACTTGTTTGGACCAGCCAAACAAGTTGCTTTAGTCCACTTATAACGCAACTGAAATCAGGTTTGCATGAGCATCAGTCCCAAGCTCACACTCCCAGCCTGTTTCAATTTGTGTTACTCAGCCAGAATCAAGCACCATGAGTGCGCCGCAAATAGCAGATGTTTAAGTCCAAGGGTCAGCAGGTCATCCCATGGTTGTTCAGAGGGGAGTGATAGAATATGCTTCATTAAAAAAAAAAAAATTGGAAGAAGCTTTTGAAATTAAATGACCACAGTGCACAACAGGACATGTATTTATTTATTTTATTTAACTGAAAACAGCCTTAAACATAATTGGCTTTTGCTTTTTCATCATATCGTTATAACTTTATTTACTACATGAAGCATTTTCTTTTATAAATCTTTGTTGCTCATTTTATCCAGAGAAAGATTGTGTGCATATTTCAGAGGTGTAATATCTAACTGAGTTGGGCCAACAGCTTCCCTCAGCTTCCAGTTTTTGCACCATGCTAGGCTAAACAAATTAGCTATTAGAATACTACTACTAGTATTGGAATCCGTGAGAGGAATTGGTATTCAGTATTGACAGTATTGTCTATTATTGATATGCCACATCAACTGAAACTATGCTGTTAGCAGTTAAAGCAGTTAAATGATAAAATACATTAAGCCAAAGTGTTAGCTAGTGCTGCTTTGCCAGGTTGTAGCTTAAATGAAAAGATAAAAACGAATCCCAAAAAAGAGAAATTTAGGATTTTGGTTTTATCTGTAAACTATTGTAGTGTTAGAGAGATTTTTTTTTTTTTTTTTTTTTTTTTTTTTTTTTTTTTTTTTTTTAAAAATTTTTTTCTTTTTTTTTTTAATTTTTTTTAAGTTTTTTTTTTTTGATTTTTTTTGTTTTGTAGTGTTTGGGGATTTTTTTTTTTTTTTTTTTTTAGATATTTCTGACTTTAATGTCACAAAATCCTATTTCCCCCTCCTTGTTTTTAACCTTGAATGGACCTAAAATGCTGTTGCAGAGTTTAACACATGGCCAACTAACTAACTTTGCAGCTTTATTGACCTCCACTAGTGTCCTCTCAGTTTAAACTAAAATTGTCACAAAAAATTTTTACATTTATGAAACTTTCAAAATATATATGAAAACCAGGGACTAATTATCAGGAACAACATAAAGCAGCATTTAGCAGCAGCAGAAACTTAAATTTATAAGAGGTTAAATGATTACTGAGTCTGCAATTTCTTAAAATCAAACACATTCAACACAACATCAAGAATGAATAAAAAGAATAAAAACATTACATATTAGCAGACATTTAAATCAATAGCAAAATCATGGAAAAAGTTTTTAAACTAAAATCTGCTTTAATTTTTTTATTTTTTATTTTATGTGCTACCTCTTTCCAGCCAGCTTGTCCAGTTTTTACAAGGCTTCAGGCAAAACCTAACTGACAGCTAATGTTAACAAGTTAAAACCTGACCTAGTTAGATAAGTTAGATAACCCTTTGTTAATTTGGTATTAAGATGAAGTTAATATCAAAATATCTCAACTGTTAAAGCCATTTTTTTCAGCTTACATATTTTCTGTAAATTACTGTTAATTTAGGAAGTTTAAAGGTGACTCCCAAAAGGCTGATTCTGTTCATCTGGATGTAGCGTTTTGAGTGGGAGTAATGTTTCGTCACTCATCCAAGTTACTTCTTCTGAGTGACAAAACATTTCTCTCACTGAAAACACTACATCAGGATGAACAGAATCAACCTTTTGGGATTTACTTACCTGGATGATTGAGCATACATCAAAACATTTAAAGCTGACTGTTAAAGTAGAATTATTATTTTTTTAAATACCGTTCCATGTTACTTCGTATGAAAAACACTCTGAAATATCCTTTTTGCACAAATGTGTGGACTCAGTTTTTCTGAGAAAATAAAACTTTAAGGGCTTCGATCACAGGCAGAAATTATTTCATAAGAAAATAATTTTTCAGTGTAACCCTTCAAAACACAAACTACTGTTTTTACATGCTGTTCTGCCCATTTACCCTGTTTTAACGCTTCAATAGTTTAATTACTGCAGCAGTCTTACCCCGGCTGAATTACAAGGACAACAACACAAAGCAAAAAAAATATTTTTCAACACAAACTCATATTTTGAAATTATGATCATTTCACCCAGAGGAACACAGTTTGTGCTAAGAAAAAAAAAATCCAGTGGAATCAACATCCACGATTTCTTGAGACAAATAATTACTGACCTCACTAGATGAAGTTTAAGT